>JALNQF010000819.1:0-13408 GCA_028456385.1 Ophiosphaerella korrae | reverse complement strand
AGTAGTTTATATAGTAAATAAATAAATATAAATTATATATAAAAGTAAGAAATATAAATAGTATTTATAAAATATAGTTATATTTGTTAAAAAAAAGTAAAGTAGTAAAAAAATTAAGAAAAAAAATTATTTTAAAAATTAGCTTAGTTATTTTCTATATATTATAGTACGATAAAAAATTTATAAATATTAAAAACTAAATAAAGTAAAAAAGTAGTAAATATAAAAAATAGTAGTTAATTATATTAAAGTATTTTAAGTAAAATAATAATAGATAAAGTATAATAAGTATTATATAACAAGCTACTTGTTATTAACTATAGGTACCTATCTAGAGAAGTTAGTAGATTACGAGGTAATAGTAAAAGTCTATATTAGGATCTATAATAACTATAAATAATAGAAGATATTTTATAACTATCTTGTATTAGCGTTCTATAGTTAAAAGATTAAATTACTAATACTATCCTAATAATACGCATTACTACTAGCTATATACTTATAGTAATTTATTAATCTATAGGTACTAAGACTAATAGATTATAGATTACTATAATCTATAATCTATTAATACTAAGAGTCTATAGATTATAGATTACTTTAGGTGTCCTAATTATATATAGCTTCCTAATTAGATTTATATCCCTTAGCGTTATATAGGTCTAAGTTAATTGTTATAAGACTTATTAGTTCTATTTATAGCTCTCTTATTACTATTGTAATACTATCTCTCTCTCTAGGTATATCTTTATTTATCTACTCTAGAGCTAAAGTTATTAATCTACTTTCTTTATTAATTTGTAATTCTTTATTACTCTCTATAGTTATTTTATCTATATATTATTACTACCTCTTTGTAGATTGTATATTGCGCAATAGTATTAAAATATTTCCTTGTTCTTATTATACTTCTCTTAAGTTAAACCCTAAGTCTCTTCTTTATATTATTTCTATAAATAATAGTAGAGCCTATAAAGCGTATATTTGTATAAATATACGTAGTTCTTATAACGTATCTAGTATTTCTCTTTCTAAGTATACGTTTATTATACTTATTCTTACGTCTAGGCTTAATAATAATAGAGAGAGCTATTAACTAGACTTAAGAGAAATTACTATCTTAAATTATAGAGGCTAAAGCTAAGTGTAAGTAGATCTAAGAGCTTATATAGAGTAAGCTAGTAAAGAATTAAGCTTATCTCTCTTGTCTTTATAAGATAAAGGCGTTAAATAATAAGAAATTAGCTAAATAGTTAGTAGCTCTAGAAGCTAAGCTAGACTTAGATAAAGCGTTTAATATTGCTATAGTAGGTCCTATATTAGGCGATCCTATCGCCTCTCTATCTAGTAATAGTAATATTAGTTCTCTTAGTTTACTACTATGCGTTCTAGAGAGTTTTAATTTTAGAACTCTTCTAGTTTCTTAGGGTAGTTAAGGTTATCTTCTAGTTCCTATGTTTTTTCCTATAGTTATCCTTTTTTATCTATACCTATCTATTCTATTAAGTAGTAGTTTCTTCTATTATAGAATTAGTACTATAAGATTTCTTTAACTTCTTATTCTTCCTATTCTCTATATATATCTACTTTATATACTAGTAGTTTTGCGTTTTATAGTGCTATCTTAAGTAGTACTATATAAAAAGTTAAGTGTATCCTTATCTTATTTAGTAGCTTTAGTTTAAATATAACTAGTATAATTTCTTTCTTAATTTTATATAGTCTTATCTTAACGTAGTCTAGTTTTAAACTAGGCTATATACTCTTAATATTCTTTTATACTAACTATACTTTTTCTCTTTCTTTAAATTAGGGTCTCTTTTTATATTTCTTATTATAGTATTTTACTATTTAATTGTATAGGAATTCTACATCTTATCTTAGTTAATTATATATATCCTTAAGTCTATTAGTAAGTTTTTCTCCTCTTAGAGACTAAGATATCTCTAGTCTTAGTATTCTATATATACTAGGGTTAAATCTATAGTTTATAAAGAAAGGTAATATTTTTATTACTATATTCTTTACGCTATTATATACTAGTTGTGCTATAGGTAGTAACTATACCTAATTGTTCTAGTTATAGTTAAGGTAGTATCTTAGGTATTATTCTACTATTTAGTTTATTTGTTCTAATTATCTATCTATCTATAGATAGTATACTATAGATATTACGTATTTAATTCCTAATTACGCTATTATTATTCCCTATAATTTCGATATAAATCTTATATCTCTATCTATAATAATCTTGTCTAGTAGTCTATATTAACTAATTATAGTTCTTAGGACTTAGTATATAGTAACCTCTATCCTACTTTTTTCTTTATATAGTCTAAAGTATAAGTACTTTATAAGTTTATCTACTATTGTTAAGATTCTATTATATTTAACTCTTAATATTAGGTCTTTAGACTTTAGTAACTTTGTAATAAAGTCTATTGTAATAACTCTCTATAGTTATTCTAGTACTTCTACTAGTTGTAGTATTCTATATAGTATATATCTATTATACTTATTTCTCTAATATTCTATATAGTCTCGTAGTACCTCTATTACTAGCTATCTTACTTTTAGGATATAGTAATCTTATAGTAGCCTATTTAGGGTCTTATTAATTTTTTAGTAACTATATACTAGTAACTTATAGAATTGTTGTATAAATTCTCTTTAGATTTTTCTTAGGATATACGTTCTCTTATATACTTGTACAAGTCCTTCTTAGATTTTAAGTTTTTCTATTTCTTTAGATACTTCGTATATTGTTTTCTAAATCTATTTATCTAGCTCGCTACTTGTTCTCTTAAGTATTACGGCTATTTTAGGTGTATTTAGGACTAGATATCCTTCTTTGTTCTTAACTAGAACTATACTAGTTATATTTACTTCTTCCTATAAATCTAGTCTTTTACTAAGGGTATCTATAAATTAGTTGTCTTTCTCTTTTATATATATAATTTCTATATTAAATATTAATAGAAATTCTTACTATCTTATATAGTATTATAATAGTTCCTTATTTATTATAAATCTTATAAGATTCTTATAGTCTATATAGACCTTTATTTAGTATTTTACTCTTTATAAGTATACTCTCTATTACTTAAATACTTTATAGATTACTAGTATCTCTTTATTATAGATTAGATAGTTAAGCTCTACTAGCTTTATTTTCTTAGAGAAGTATTTAACTAAGTATTCTTTTTTAGTCTCTAGGTCTTCCTATATTAGTGCTATTCTGTAGACTAAGTTAGATACGTCTGTTTTTACTATTACTAGTAGGTCTAGGTTATATATTCTAATAACTATGTTTTCTATAAACTTTCCTTTAATTTTATTAAATACTTTATTGCATTCCTTAGTCTATTTAAATAGTATATCTTTTTTTATAAGTCTTGTAATTAGTTCTATATCTTTAGAATATCCTACTATTAACTTTCTATAGAAGTTAGCTAGTCTATAAAATTATTATACCTCTTTTAGGTTTTTTAGTGTTAGCTATTTATTAATTAACTTAATCTTCTTTAGGTTAATTTTAATCTTTCCTAGTTCTATAATAAATCTAAGGAAATCTATTTCCTTTGTGTAGAACTTATATTTCCTTATTTTAAGGAACATTTTAGCTTCTACTAGTTTTTCTAGTACCTTGTATACGTATTGTACGTGTTCTTCCTTTGTTTCTAAGAATATAAAGATGTTATCTAAGTATATAAATATAAATATATCTAAGTATTCTCTTAATACTATATTAATTCTTTCTTAGAATGCTACTAGCGTATTTATTAAGCCGAATAGTATAACTAAGTACTTGTATAGTCTATACTGTGTTCTAAATACTATTTTCTATTTATTACCTTCTTTAATTCTAATCTAGTAGTAGGCGTTCTAAATATCTAGTTTTGTAAAGATTTTTACTTTTTGTAGCCTATCTTATATTACGTTAATTTATAGTAGTAGGTATTAGTTTTTATTTATAATTACGTTAGTTTTTCTAAAATCTACGTAGAGTTTCTTATTACTTATCTCTTTTTTATCTACGAATATAAGTCTATGTACTACTAAGGATTTAGATTCTCTTATCTATCCCTTTTTTATTACGTTTTAGATAAACGTTTATTTAATTTTAGATTCTTCTTCTATTTTTTAGTAGACTAGGCTCTATCCTACGTTTTTACTTTCTTCTAGTTCTATTACTAAATCCTATAGTTAATGTTCTAGAAGGTAATCTTCTAGCTCTATAAGCTGTTTTTCCTATTTCTTATATTCTTTTAGGAATTCTCCTTTATAGGTGTTTATATTAGCCTTTAGTATATCTATTCTATACTAATTAATTTCTCTTATTCTCTAATTAATGTGTAGGTTAGTTATCTATAACTATAGTATACCTAATATTATATCTTGTTTGTTATTAATTGTTGTTATATTTATAACTATATTTTTAATCTTTATCTCTTCTAGTTTAAGTATAGAGAGAACTGTCTCGAACCTAATAGGTTCCTAGAATAGTTTTCCTTTAATCGTACTTAGTTGTCGAGGGTATTTCTTTGTTATATAACGTATTCCTTGTATTTCTATAAACTTCTTAGATATAAAGTTTCTTATTACTCTACTATTAATTATTAATTATACTTTCCTTTCTTAGTATATACTTATTTTTATAATATGTAGGCCTCTTATACCTTCTAGCTATTCTTGCTTAAGTAATTTTGTAAATTATCTATCTTTCTAGAGCTATAGCCCTACTCTAAGTTTATATTCTTTATATTTTAGATATTTATCGTTTATATATCTATACTATAGTCCTCCTTAGACGCATTTCTTAGATAGTTTTAATCCTAGTTTTACTACTAAGTATCTATCTTCTAAGAATATTTCCTATCCCTAGATATCTTCTACTAGAATTACTCTTATATAATTATAGCCTCTTCTTCTTATAAGCTATACGTTGTTATTTACTTTAGAGTTTCTATATATAATATAATTTTCGTCTAGGTATAATATTTATAATACTTTAAAATATACTAGATACTTTAGATCTATTATTTTATTGTCTCCTTCCTAGTATCTATCTTTACTAGGTGTATTTATTATTAGAATATAGTATACTACTAGTATTCTTAGTGTATAAGCTTTATTAATCTATTGTATTCTCCTTGTAAGGTACTACTACTCTCTACTTATAGGTATTCTTTCTACTATAACTATATATTACTTTATCTATTCTTAAAATAGTATAAACTTTATTTCTTTAGGATTGCGTTCTTTCTAGTCTTTATATACTTCCTCTATATTTATAACTATTAAATATATTTAAATAAATCTTTATTCTTTGTTTTGTTCCTCTATTTCTATTATTATATAGCTATTATAGCTATATATTATTAGCTAGGTATACTCTATACTTCTTATACTAACTTATCTCTTACTTTCTTACTATCTTTTAGAAAAAGCTATAGTAGTCTCTTTATCCTATGCTAGTCCTTTAGCCTAGATTAATAGAATCTAGGGTTCTTCCCCTTCTAAATCTTCTATTAGTAGGTCTATTACTTAAGCTATTTCTTCTAGCTAAGCTTTTATTCTATTTTCTTTTGTTATAGCTACTCTATATCTCTATTTCTATAGGAACTATACTACTCTCTACTTACTAGAAAGATATATATAGTAGTTGTTATTATAATAAAAGGTCTAATAGAGTATTGTATATTATACTTCTTTACTCCTAGCTACCTTTTTCTAAGGTTTAGCCTATACTTATAGTACTTCTTTCTTCTTTTTAGTTATTTTTAACTAAGTTTCTTTCTTTAGGTCTTTACTTCTATAGTCTTTTGCAAAGTATCTTGGTTTCCTATATTTATAGTATACTATATCCTTCTTTTTTTATAAATAGTAGTCTTTTACATAGTAGCCTTTCTTACTATAGTTTAAGTACGTAAAGTCTTTATTCTTCTTCTTTTTCTTATCCTTGTTAGTATTAAGGATTATAGGATCTCTAGTATCCTAGTTTCTAGTTTAGGTACTATACTTGTTCTTCTTCTATTCTTAAAGATTATTATTAATTTAGATTACCTATTACTTTAGAGCTTCTAGTGTCCTTAGTTTTTCTATATAGATTATCTTGTATTGTATTTTTAAGTTTAGTCCTTGTTTAAATTATAATATTAAGGCTAACTTATTCTACTCTATATTTTAGGATAGTTACTTAAATTATAATACGTACTTAGGAACACTCTAGTTTTGTGTAAGCTTTTCTAGCTATTCTTTAGCTTATCTAGTAACGTCTATGTCCCTAAATACTACTCTTATTCGTTTAGTAAAGTATTTATAACTTCTAAAGATAGCTCTAGTCTTGTCCTTCTAGGTTATTAGAGAATGTATCGTGTAATCTATCTAGTAAGGTTCGTACTATCTTATTACGTCTTCTTCGAGGTATAATCTAATATATATTACCTTCTTTTCTTCTATATTAAAGTGTAGTACTTATACGTCTATTTAGAGTTATACTAAAGCTATAAAAGGTCTTAGTTTCTCCCTTATTCTATTAAACATCTTAAAGATAGGTATTTTTAGTAGTTTCTTTGTAGCACTTATTACTAGGCGTTATATAATTAATTCTATTTAGTTCTAACCTTTAATAATAGCCTTAATCTATACTTTGTTTTATTTCGCGTAATCTTGTAGTTCTTTATTCTTCGTTTCTAGAGCGTCGATTACTATCTTTATGTCTTCTTTATCTAAGATTAAATTGTTAATTTAGTCCTTAATTGTTTCCTATATAGTACTATTAGACTTATAACTACTCCTAGGGGCTTTACTTATTTTAGTTAAACTTTCTACTATTATATTAGCTAGACCGTGCGCTACTTACGCTTTACTCCTCGTAATAACTAAATTAGCAAAGTGTTACGGGCTTCCTATTATCGACTACAGGTACCTATCTAGTAGGGTTAGTAGATTACAAAGTAATAGTAAAAGTTTATATTAAGATCTTTAATAACTATAAACAATAGAAGATATTTTATAACTATCTTGTATTAGCGTTCTATAGTTAAAAGATTAAATTGCTAATACTATCCTAATAATGCGTATTCCTACTAACTATATACTTAACATAATCTATAATCTATAGTTGCAAAGACTAGTAGATTATAGATTACTTTAATCTATAATCTATTAATACTAAGAGTCTATAGATTATAGATTACCCTAATCTATAATCTATTAATACTAAGAGTCTATAGATTATAGATTACTCTAGGTGTCCTAGTTATATGTAGTCTCCTAATTAAGATCGTTACCTTACTCGTCCTATACTTTGTTAGCACCTAAGTTAGGATTAATTAGCTCTATCTTAATTCCTTCTATTACGCCTGTAACACTTTAATATATCTATTCTATAGTAATTAATTTTTCTTATTCTCTAATTAATATATAGGTTAGTTATTTATAACTATAGTAATCCTAGTATTATATCTTGTTTATTATTAATTATTGTTATATCTATAACTATATTCTTAATTATTATCTCTTCTAGTTCTAGTGTAGAGAGTACTGTTTTAAACCTAATTAGTTCCTAGAATAGTTTTCTTTTAATCGTACTTAGTTATTACAGGTATTTCTTTATTATATACTCTATTCCTTAGTTTTCTATAAACTTTTTTAATATAAAGTTTCTTGTAGCTTTACTATTAATTATTAATTATACTTTTTTCTCTTAGTATATACCTATTTTTATAATATATAGGCTTCTTATACTTTCTAGCTATTTTTACTTAGGTAATTTTATAAATTATCTATCTTTCTAGAGCTATAGCCCTACTTTAAGTTTATATTCTTTATATTTTAGATATTTATTATACTTATATTTATACTATAGTCTTCCTTAGACGTATTTCTTAGGTAGTTTTAGTCTAGGCCTTATTACTACGTAACCTTCTTCTAGTATTATTTCCTATCCTTAGATATCTTCTACTAGAATTACTCTTATATAATTATAGCCTCTTCTTCTTATAAGCTATACGCTATTATTTACTTTAGAGTTTCTATATATAATATAATTCTTATCTAGGTATAATATCTATAATACTTTAAAATGTACTAGGTATTTTAGGTCTATTATCTTGTTATCCCCTTTCTAGTATTTATCTTTTCTAAGTATATCTATTATTAAGATATAGTATACTACTAGTATTCTTAGTATATAAGCTTTATTAATCTATTACGTTTTTCTTATAAAGTACTACTATTCTCTTTATATAGGTATTCTTCTTACTATAACTATATATTACTTTATCTATTCTTAAAATAGTATAAATTTTCTCTTTTTAAAATTACGTTCTTTCTAGTCTTTATACGCTTCCTCTATACTTATAACTAGTAAGTATTTCTAAATAAACTTCTATTCTTTATTTTATTCTTCTATATCTATTATTATATAGCTATTATAGCTATATATATCTAGCTAGGTATACTTTATACTTCTTATACTAACTTATTTTTTACTTTCTTATAGTTCTTTAAAGGAAGCTATAGTAGTCTCTTTATCTAGTACTAGTTCTTTAGCCTAGATTAATAGAATCTAAGGTTCTTTCTCTTCTAAATCTTCTATTAGTAAGTCTATTATATATACAATCTCTTCTAGCTATTCTTTTATTCTTTCTTTTGTTGCTACTACTCTATTTCTTTATTATAGGAAATATCTTACTCTCTACTTAATAGAAAAGTATATATAGTAGTTATCTTTATTATAAAAGGTCTAATAAAGTATTATATATTATATTTCTTTACTCCTAGCTACTTTCTTTTAGGGTTTAGCCTATACTTATAGTACTTCTTTTTTCTTTTTAGTTATTTTTAACTATATTTCTTTCTTTAGGTCTTTACTTTTGTAGTCTTTTATAAAGTATCTTAGTTTTCTATATTTATAATATACTATATCCTTCTTCTTTTATAATTAGTAGTCTTTTATATAGTAGCCTTTCTTACTATAGTTAAAGTATATAAAGTCTTTATTCTTCTTCTTCTTCTTATCCTTATTAGTGTTAAGGATTATAGGGTCTCTAGTATCCTAATTTTTAGTTTAGTTACTATACTTATTTTTTTTCTATTCTTAAAGATTATTATTAATTTAGATTACCTATTACTTTAGGGCTTCTAGTATCCTAGGTTTCTCTATATAGATTATCTCGTATTAGATTTTCTTTTTTAGTTCTTGTTTAAATTATAATATTAGGGCTAATTTATTCTATTCTATATTTTATAATAGTTATTTAAATTATAATATATACTTAGGAATACTTTTTTATTATAAGAGCCTTTTAAGTTTTTCTTTAGCTTATTAGGTAATATCTATATCTTTAAATACTACTCTTATTTACTTAGTAAAGTATTTATAACTTCTAAAAATAACTTTAGTTTTATCTTTCTAAGTTATTAGAGTGTATATTATATAGTTTGTCTAGTAAGGTTTATACTATTTTATTGTATTCTCTTTAAGGTATAGTCTAATATATATTACCTTTTTTTCTTCTATATTAAAGTATAGTACTTATATATCTATCTAGAGTTATACTAAAGCTATAAAAGGTCTTAGTTTCTCCCTTATTCTATTAAATTTCTTAAGTATAGGTATCTTAGGTAGCTTCTTTATTACACTTATTTCTAGTCTCTAGGTAATTAGTTCTATCTAATTTTATCCTTTAATAATAGCTTTAATTTATACTTTGTTTTACTTTAAGTAGTCTTATAGTTCTTTATTCTATATTTCTAAAGCTTTAATTACTATTTTTATATCTTCTTTATTATTAATTAGTTTATTTATATAATCTTTAATTGTTTCCTATATAGTACTATCTAACTTGTAACTACTTCTAAAGGCTTTACTTATTAAACTTTCTACTATTATATTAGCTAAACTACGCGCTACTTATACTTTACTTCTCTTAATAACTAAATTAGTAAGGTGTAATAGGTATTACTAGGGTTAACTTCTTAATACCTAGAAGTTATTAGTAAATTAAGAAGTAATAACAAAAGTTTATACTTATAATCTATAATAAGCTATAAATAATAGAAGATATTTTATAACTATTTAAATATTATTACTTGTAGTTAATAATTAAATTACTAATACTATCCTAATAATACGAATTACTACTAACTATATACCTAGGCTTCTTAGCTAGCTTCGTGCTTTATATTTACTAAGATCGCAAATTATAAATTTATTACGTACTTAGCTTTATACTTTGTATTTACTAAGATTATAAATTACGAATTTATTACGTGTCTCTATTATAGTTAGTCTCTTAGTCTAATTTATTATCCTATAGATTATATATATTGTTGTTATCTATAGTAAAGCTAATTAGTTTAAATTAGTTTTCTCTTATTATAGCTATAATATAAAGTATTAAAAAATAAAAAAAATATAGAAAGAATAAGTAAAGTAGTTTAAGAGATAAGAAATTAAAATAGTTAAAAAGTAAAGAACTATATTTAAGTATTTAAGAAAAAAGTAGATATTAAAAATAATAAAATATAATAATTTAGTAAAAAACTTTAATTAAGTTTTATAGTTATAAGTAAAATAAGAAAAATATAAAATAGATAAATATTAAGTAATAATTTAGAGATTAAAACAGAAATAAAAAAAGAAATATAAATTATAAGGAAAATTAATTTAAAATAGAAAAAAAAATAAAGTAAAATAAATAAAAATATATAATAAAAATTAAAAGTATAGTAAGTTAAAAGAAACTATAAGAATTAAAATCTTTAAAAAGTAAATAAGTTAAGTATAAATATAAGTATAAATATAAAAATAATATATATTAGAAAGAATATAAGTTAATTATTAATTTAGATATTATAAATATAAAAAAAAAGTTAAGTATAAATATAAGTAAAACAGATATTAAAAAGAAATTAGTAAAAGAATATAAAAAATATAGTAAGTTTAGTATAAATCTAAGATTAATAAATAATAAAAAATAGAAAACTTTAGTAAAATTATATTAATAATAAAGAAAATATAGTTATAGGGGGGGTTAATATTAAAATATTAAAATATTTATAATAAAAATAAGTATAAAATATAAAAAAGAAAAAGTAAATATAAAGTAAATAAACGTATAGTAAATAAAAATATAAAAGATTATAAAAGATTATTAAAGTAAATAAAGCTAAATATAAAAATAAAAATAATAAAGAGTAAAAAGAATATTAGTAAAAGTAAATGTAAGTATATTAGAGATTAAAAAGAGAGTAAGTATATAGTAAATATAAGGTAAATTTAAACTAGGAGTAAAAATAACTAATTAAAAATATATATATAAAGTATATTAAGATTAAAAGTAGTTAAAAGAAATAAAATAAAAATAAAAGAGTAAAGATATTTAGTATATATATAAGTAAAAAAACTATTTAAATAGCTAAATTAAAAGTAAGTAGAAGTAAAATAAAGAGTTATAGTAAAGTTAGTTTAATATATATATAAATAAAAAGATAATAAGAGTTAAATATAGAAAGTAGTAAATATATATATATTAAAAAAATAATAAGTTAAGTAAAAATATAAGGAGAAGAAATATTATTTAATTTTTTTTAGATTTATATAATACGCTTATAAATACTTAAGAGAAAATAAGTTAATAAAAATTTAAAAATAAAATATTAATATAAGAAAAATATAAAAAAGTAAATAGTAAAAGTAATATTAAAGTAAAAAAAAAAAATTATAAATAAAAAATAGAAGTAATATAAAGTAAGAAGATAAAATAAAAATAAAAAGTAAAAAATATAATTATATTAAAAGAAATATTAAAAAAAAGAGTATATATTTATAAAGAAAAATAAAAAAGAAATAAAAATAAAGATAAAATAAATATTATATATATAGATATATAGAAAAGATATAAAAAGAAAATAAAAATATTAATTAAAATAAATAAATAAAGATATTATAAATAAAAAAATAGTAAAGTTAAGATTATAAAAAAAATAACAAAATAAAAAGTAAGTAAAAAAAAAAATAATAAAAAATAAAAGTAAAGAAAAAAGTAGTATAAGAAGTAAAAAGTAAAATTAGTAATAAGTAAAGTAAAAAGATTAAATTAAATAAAAGATAAAGGAAATAAAAAGATTATATTTAATAGTAAATAGTAAAAAATAAAAAACCTAATAAAAATAAAATAGAGATAGTAAAGTTTTTATATAATAAAAATTAAAAGTAAAGTATTATAAAAGTAAAAGTTAAAAAAAAAGTTATATTTATAGTAAAAGTAAAAGTAAAAATAAAGTAAAAAGTATAAAAAAAGTAGAAGAAAAGATAATTAAATAATAAATTAATAAAATAAAAAATAAAAAATAAAAAAAGTATAAAGAAGTAGTAAAGTAAAGTTAAGATAGTAAATTAAATTAAAGTAATAAAGTAAAATAAAAAAAAAGTAATAAGAAAAGTAGTAAATAGTTAAAAAGAGTTTAAAGATAAAGAAAGTAAAAGTAAAAAATATAAAATAAAAAATATAGTAGTAAAAAGAAAAAAAAAGAAAAAAAAAAGAAAACTTATAACTTATAACTTATAAGAAACTCTAGATATAAAGAGTAATATTAGTTAAGCCTAGATATAAGTATAATAAATATAAAGAGTAAAATAAGTTAAGCTTAAATATAAGTATAATAGATATAAATAGTAAAATAGATTAAGCCTAAATATAAGTATAGTAGATATAGATATTAAAAGTAAGATAAGTTACACCTATATATAAGTATAATAAATATAAAGAGAAAGATAAGTTAAGCTTAGATATAAGTATAATAGACGTTAAAGAAAAGATAAGTTAAGAGTACATATAAGTATAATAAATATTAAAAGTAAAGTAAGTTTAGAATAAATATAAATATAATAAATATTAAGAATAAAGTAAATTAAGAGTAAAGTAGATTAAATATAAATATAAGTATAATAAATAATAAAAGTAAAGTAAGTTAAAAGTAAATATAAGTATAAGAGATATTAAAAAAAAATAAGTTAAGTATAAATATTAGTTTAATAGATATTAAAGAAGAAATAAGTTAAGTATAAGTATAAGTATAATAAATATTAAGAGTAAAGTAAGTTTAGTATAAGTATAAGTATAATAGATATTAAAGAGAATTTAAGTTAAGTATAAATATAAGTATAGTAGATATTAATATAAAAAATAAATTAGAAGTAAATATAAGTATAATAAATAATAAACGTAAAGTAAGTTAAAAGTAAATATAAGTATAATAAAATTTAAAAAAAGATAAGTTAAGTATAGATATTAGAATAATAGAAGTTAAAAGTAAAGTAAAGAAAAGATAAGTTTAGTATAGATATAAGTATAATAAATATTAAAAGATAGTAAGTTATTAGTAAATATAAGTA
>JALNQF010000818.1:0-13446 GCA_028456385.1 Ophiosphaerella korrae | reverse complement strand
AATTATATATCTAAATATTTAAAACTATAAATTATAAAGAAATTAAACTATTTATATATTCTTTTAGAGAATTTACTTATAATTTAGTTAGAAATATATAATTTTATATAATATATTAAGTTTTCGTAAATATAATACTAATATTAGTTATTTTTATACTTATATATTACTAGAAATTTATTTAAAATTATAAAACTTAAAAATACAAAGTTTTTTTTTTAAAATATATTAAAAAATTCCTATTTTATAATTATAAAAGGTTTAAAGTAAAAAATAATTAGAGTATACTTAGTACTATTAATAAGCTTTACTAAGCTAATATATTTTATTACTTTTTAGCTTATATTACTCTTTAGCTTACTCTAAAAACTTACTAAAAATTATAAAAACTATACTTTAATTTTTTAATAATAACTTAATAATAAATTATAGAATTCTTATTCTATCTTTAAATAGCTATTTTAAAGCTCTTATTTAACTTAGAAAGTAAATTTATTATATAGTTCTAGTAGTATTATAATTTAGCTTAAAATTAAGAGACAAAACTTAGTATCTTTATAACTACTAGTTATATTATTATAGTACTTCTATAGGTACTTCTAAGTTAGTATAAAAAGCTTATTATAAAATTTTAGAATTTATTATTAAACTATTATTAAGATATTAAGGTATAGTTTTTATAATTTTTAGTAAGTTTTTAGAGTAAGCTAAGGAGTAATATAAGCTAAGTAGTAATAAAATATATTAAGTAACTAGTATTACTAGCTCTATTAGCTAGTATATTTTCTTATATATAACTTAGTATAACTTTTAGTAAGTATAAAGTAAGTTTAAAAAACTTTAAATAATTATAACTAGTATATATATTATATACTACTATAATAGCTAAACTAGCTATTAGCTCTTTTTTATCTAGATTAGTATAGTAGTATAATAGGCTACCTATTATCGACTATAGATACCTATCTTATAAGAGTTAGTAGATTATAAGGTAATAATAAAAGCTCTTATAGTAATCTATAATAACTATAAATAATAGAAGATATTTTATAACTATCTTATATTAACGTTCTATAGTTAAAGGATTAAATTACTAATACTATCCTAATAATACGTATTATTACTAATTATATAGTAATATTATAATAGTAACTTTACTACTTTATATTTACTAAGATTATAAATTTATAAATTTATTATATAATAGCTTTATAACTTTATATTTACTAAGATCGCGAATTTATAAATTTATTACGTATCTCTATTATAGTTAGTTTTCTAATTAAGCTTATTATTTTATAGGTTATTACCTTACTTATCCTATACTTTGTTAGTAACTAAGCGTAGACTAATTAGTTCTATCTTAGTTTCTCTTATTACTACTATAACACTATTCTCTCTTCTATATAGTTTCTTGTTTCTCTATACTAAAGCTAGAGTTATTAGTTTTATTCTTTTATTAATCTCTAGCTCCTTATTACTTCTTATACTATCTTAGTCCTAGTGTAATAAACTTTTTCTTATAGCTTGTATTATTTGTAATAGGGTTAAAATATTTTATTATTATTATTATACTAAGTTAGGCCTCTCTTACTTAATATCCTTAAATAATAGTAAATACTACAATAAGTATATTCTTACTAATATTTAGTATAAGTATATTTCTTCTAAGGTTATACTTATAGAGTATAAGTATTTAATTTCTATATAGTTACCCTCTACTAAGTTATATAAGGTAAGCTATTAATAAAGCTTAAGTATAATTATTATTATAGCTTACTATAGCTAAGGCTAAGTATAAGTTAATTCTTTATAAGCTAGTAAAGCTTTATTCTTATATTAAGTATCTTTATAAGATAAAAGCTTATAATAATACTAAGTTGTCTAAATAGTCTTATACCTTAGAAGCTAAATTAGATTTAGATAACGTAGTAGAGGCTACTCTAGCTACTATTATATTAGGCGCTCCTATTATCTCTCTATCTAGTAGTAGTATTATTAATTTTCTTAGTTTACTATAAAGCGCTCTAGAAGGTTTTAACTTTAGAACTCTTTTAGTTTCTTAAAGTAACTAAGATTATTTTCTAGTTCTTATATTTTCTCCTATAGTTACCCTTTTTTATCTATACTTATCTATTCTACTAAGTAGTAGTTTTTACTATTATAGAACTAGTATTATAAGATTTCTTTAACTTCTTATTCTTTCTATTCTCTATATATATCTACTTTGTATACTAGTAGCTCTACTTCTTATAGTACCTTTTCTATTAGTAATACGTAGAATATTAAGTATATCTTTATTTTACTTATTAGCTTTAGTTTAAATATAACTAGTATAATTTTCTTCTTAATTTTATATAGTCTTATCTTAATATAATCTAGTTTAGGACTTAGTTATTTACTCTTAATATTCTTTTATAGTAACTATACTTTTTCTCTTTCTTTAAATTAAGGTTCTTCTTAGTACTTTTTATTATAGTACTTTACTATCCTATTTTATAGGAATTCTATATCCTATTATAGTTAGTTATATATTTCTTTAAGTCTTTCTATAAAGTTTTCTCCTCTTAAAAACTAAGATATTTATATTCCTAGTATTTTATATATACTAGGGTTAAATCTATAGTTTATAAAGAAAGGTAATATTCTTATTACTACGTTCTTTACGCTATTATATACTAATTATACTATAAGAAGTAACTATACCTAATTATTCTAGTTATAGTTAAGGTAGTATCTTAAATATTGTTCTACTATCTATTTTATACGTTCTAATTATCTATCTATCTATAGATAATATACTATTAATATTGTATATTTAACTCCTAGTTGCGCTAGTATTATTCCTTATAGTTTTAATATAAATTGTACGTCTTTATCTATAATAATCTTATTTAGAATACTATATTAGCTAATTATAGTTCCTAAAACCTAGTATATAGTAACCTCTATCCTACTTTTTTCTTTATATAGTCTAAAGTATAAGTACTTTATAAGTTTATCTACTATTATTAAGATTCTATTATAGTTAACTTCTAATATAAAGTCTTTAGACTTTAGTAGTTTTATAATAAAGTCTATTATAATAACTCTCTATAGTTATTCTAATATCTTAACTAGTTATAGTATCTTATATAGTACGTATCTATTATACTTATTCTTATAGTATTCTATATAATCTTATAGTACTTCTATTACTAGTTATCTTACTCTTAGGATATAGTAGTCTTTTAGTAGTCTATCTAGTATTTTATCGATTCCTTAGTATCTATATACTTTTAATTTATAGAATTATTGTATAAATTCTCTTTAGATCTTTCTTAGAATATATATCTTTTTATAAGTTTATACTAGTTCTTCTTATATCTTTAGTTTCTCTATTTCTTTAGGTACTTCTTATATTACTTTCTAAATCTATTTATCTAGCTTACTACTCTTTCTTTTAAGTATTATAGCTATTTTAAGTATATTTAAAACTAAATATCTTTCTTTATTCTTAACTAGAACTATACTAGTAGCGTTTACTTCTTCTTATAAGTCTAGTCTTCTACTTATAGTATCTATAAATTAGTTATCTTTACTTTTAGTATATATTATTTCTATATTAAATATTAATAGAAACTCTTACTATCTTATATAGTATTATAATAAGTCCTTATTTATTATAAATTTTATAAGATTCTTGTAGTCTATATAAACCTTTATTTTATACTTTACTCTTTATAGGTATACTCTTTATTACTTAAATACTTTATAGATTACTAGTATTTCTTTATTATAGATTAGGTAGTTAAGCTCTACTAGCTTTATCTTTCTAGAGAAATATTTAACTAAGTATTTTTATTTTATATCTTAGTCTTCTTGTATTAGTACTATCTTGTAGACTAAATTAGATACGTCTATTTTTACTATTACTAGTAGGTCTAAGTTATATATCCTTATAACTAGGTTTTCTATAAATCTTTAATTAATTTAGTTAAATACTTCCTTATATTCTTTAGTCTACTTAAATAGTATATCTTTCTTTATAAAGTTTATTAGTAGTTCTATTAGTTCTAACTAATTAACTATTAGCTTTTTATAAAAGTTTACTAGTCTATAAAATAATTATACTTTTTGTAAGTTTCTAGGTATTAGCTATTCTTAGATTACTTTAATCTTGTTTAAGTTAATCCTAATTTTTCCTAGTTTAATAATAAATCTAAGGAAATCTATTTCTTTTATATAGAATTTATATTTTCTTATTTTAAAAAATAGTTTATTTTCTACTAGATTTTCTAGTACTTTGTATACGTACTATATATATTCTTCTTTTATTTCTAAGAATATAAAGATATTATCGAAGTATATAAATATAAATATATCTAAGTACTCTCTTAGTACTATATTAATCCTTTCTTAGAATACTACTAGTGCGTTTATAAGTCTAAATAGTATAACTAAATATTTATATAGTTTATATTACGTTCTAAATATAGTTTTCTATTTATCTCCTTTTCTTATTCTAATCTAGTAGTATACGTTCTAGATATCTAGTTTTATAAAGATTTATACTTTCTATAGCTTATCTTATATCTTATTAATTTATAGTAAAAGGTATTAGTTCTTACTTATAATTACGTTTATCTTTCTAAAGTCTATACAAAGTTATTTTTTATCTATTCTTTTCTTGTCTATAAATATAGGTCTATATACTACTAAAGATTTAGATTCTTATATCTATACTTTCTTAACTATATTCTATATAAATACTTGTTTAATTTTAGATTCTTCTTCTATTTTTCTATATACTAGGCTCTATCCTATATTCTTCTTTTCTTCTAGCTCTATTACTAAATCCTATAGTTAGTATTCTAGAAAGTAATTATCTAGTTTAGTAAGTTATTTCTCCTATTTCTTATATTCTTCTAAGAACTATCCTTTGTATATAGCTATATTAGCTTTTAATATATCTTTCTTAGAGTAGCTAATTTTCTCTATTCTCTAATTAATCCTTAGGTTAGCTAGTTATCACTATAGTATTCCTAATATTACGTCTTATTTGTTATTAATTGTTGTTATATCTATAACTATATTTTTAATTTCTAATCCTTCTAACCTTAATATTAAAGGTACTATTTTAAACCTAATAAGTTCTTAGAATAGTTTTCTTTTAATTATACTTAACTATTAAAGGTATTTCCTTATTATATATTATATTCTTTATATTTCTATAAACTTCTTATATATAAAGTTCCTTATAGCTCTACTATTAAATATAATTTATACTTCTTTTCTTTAGTATATACCTATTTTTATAATATATAGGCCTTTTATACCTTATAGTTTTTCTTACTTAGGTCTTTCTTTAAACTATCTATTCTTCTAAAGCTATTATCTTGTTTTACACTTATAGTTCTTGTATTTTAGATATTTATTAAATATATACTTATACTATAGCTATATTTCTTTAATATATTCTTTAGATAGCTTAGGTCTTAGTCTAATTAATATATATTCTTTGTTAAAGATCTAAATTATTTTCTAATATTTAATTTCTTTCTTTAGGATTACCCTTATATAGTCTTATCCTCTTTTTAGCTATACCTAGTTTTATACTTTCTTTTCTCTATATAAGTAGTAGTATATATTTAAATATAATACTTATACAATTTCTAGATATACTAGATATTCTAGATCTATTCTTTTATTATCTCCTTCCTAGTATTTATCTTTACTAGGTCTTTTTATTACTAAGATATAGTACGTTACTAGTACTTATAGTATATAGGCTTTATTAATCTATTACGTTTTTCTTATAAGATACTACTACTCTCTCTATATAAGTATTCTTTTTACTATAACTATATATTATTCTATCTATTATTAGAATATTATAAACTTTATTACTCTAAGATTACGTTCTTTCTAGTTATTATACGCTTCCTCTATACTTATAACTAGTAAGTATTTCTAAATAAATTTCTAATTAGTATTTTATTCTACTATATCTATTGTTATATAGCTATTATAGCTATATATATTTAACTAGGTATACTCTATATCTCTTATATTAACTTATTTCTTATTTTCTTATAGTTCTTTAAAAGAAATAGTAGTAGTTTCTTTATCTAGTACTAGTCTATTAGCCTAGATTAATAGTACTAAGAGCTCTTCTCTTTCTAGATCTTCTACTAGTAGGTTTATTACGTATACTATCTCTTCTAGCTACGCTTTTATTCTACTTTCTTTTATTATAGCTACTCTATACTTCTATAAGAAATATCCTATTCTTTATTTACTAAAAAGATATATATAGTAGTTATTATTATAATAAAAGGTCTAATAGAGTATTATATACTATACTTCTTTACTTCTAGCTACTTTCTTCTAAGGTTTAGCTTATACTTTTAGTACTTCTTTTCTACCTTTAGTTATTTTTTACTAGTTTTCTTTATCTTTTTTAAAGTCCTTTCCTTTATAGTCTTTTATAAAGTATCTTAGTTTCCTATATTTATAATATACTATATCTTTTTTTAACTTTAATTAGTAGTTCTTTACGTAGTAGCCTAGCTTACTATAGTTAAAGTACGTAAAGTCTTTATTCTTCTTTTTCTTTCTATCTTTATTAGTATTAATAACTATAGGGTCTCTCTTATTATAGTTCTAAGTATAACTTCTATACTTATTCTTTTTCTATTCTTATAAATTATTATTAATCTATATTACCTATTACTTTAGAGCTTCTAGTATTTATAGTTTTTTTATATAGATTATTTTATATTAGATTTTTAAGTTTAGTCTTTATTTAAATTATAATATTAAAGCTAACTTATTCTATTATATATTTTATAATAGTTATTTAAACTATAATATATATTCTAGAATACTCTTGTTTTATATAAGCTTTTCTAGCCTTTCTTTAGCTTATTAGGTAATATCTATATCTTTAAATACTACTCTTATTTATCTAGTAAAGTATTTATAACTTCTAAAGATAGCTCTAGTTTTATCTTTCTAGGTTATTAGAGTATATATTATATAATCTATCTAGTAAAGTTTAAACTATCTTATTATATTTTCTTTAAAGTATATTCTAATATATATTACCTTCTTTTCTTCTATATTAAAGTATAGTACTTATATATCTATCTAGAGTTATACTAAAGCTATAAAAGATCTTAGTTTTTCTCTTATTCTATTAAATTTCTTAAGTATAAGTATCTTTATATTAAGACTATAGAACTAGTAAGGGTAATAAGAGTAAGTAGCTTCTATAATATAGGCGAGGTTAATAAACAAGTTAGTTACTTAGCTTAATTAATAGTTAGCTCTTATTAGAGTATTATAAGGTATATAAGTATTAATAGGTAGATAAGAATCTAATTAAAGTATTAGTTATAATACTCTATTAAGATAAGAAGTAAAGAAGAAATTAAATACAATAGTCTATAAAGGTCTATTAACGTTCCTATATACTTACTATCTAGCGTTTATTCCTAAGCGCTTACTCTAGAGCGTTTACTCTAGAGCGCTTATTCTAGAGCGTTTACTCTAGAGTGTTTACTCTAGAGCGTTTACTACTAAATAGTTACGTATTCTACTACGCTATATTACTTAGCCTAATTACGTGCAATATAATAGCTTACTTACTACTTAGTATTATAATACTATCTCTTTTTCTTACGCTAGGTCTATCTTTAGGCCTAGGCCTCTATTAGCTAGGTTTAGCTTATAAGTAGTTTACTCTACTTTCTAGTTAAAAACTATCCTACTATAATATTACCTCTCTTATAGTCTTATAGACTTTATCTTTTATTAGAAATCTTTACTATAAACTATATTTCTAAAATACTTTATCTATATTATTCTCTTTTAGGTATTCTTTATTTTATTATACTAGATTCTACTCTAAAGTATACTAAGTATACTTATATAAGGCGTCCCTATATTAGTATAACTTAGGAGTCTCTTAATTAAACTTATAAAAAGTTTTATAAAAAGGTTAATAATAATAAAAAACTTCTTACTATTATTATTACTTATTTACTATATAATAAGAAAATATTAAAATCTACTAAAGAGCGTACTTACTATAAGGCCTTGTGCCTAGCGTTAGAGTTAGAGTAAGAAAGTAATAAGGTCTTAGCGTAAGTTCTTAACTATTCTACTACTACTATTAATGTTGCCTCTTCTTTTACTATCTAGTCTACTATTAGCTTATTAGATAATTTTATTATAACTAAAGGCGCTTTATAAGTTCTATATAGTTAGGTTTATTATAGAACTTTTTTCTACTAATATATCTATTATATCTTAGCTATAGCTTTATATATCTTATATATCTTAGTATATTATACTTACTTCTTACTTTCTTAAGTATCTACTAATAATTCTATAGATTAGCTTTAAGTTCCTATATATTTTTACTTACTAGGTAGCCTTTCTATTTTACTAGCTACTCTTAGAGAAACTATATACTTTAGAAGGCGTTACGTCCTATTTCTTAATATCTTTATAGGTCTTTAACTTTAAACTTATTATCTTCTTCTTTCTAATATTAGAATTATCGCTATACTAGTATTTTTAGCTTAGCTAGTTCTAGTAGGCTTATATAGAACTTAGGGTGTACCTTAGTATCTTTAGGTAGTTCTAGTATTTTTATTACTAGCTTATTATCTTCTTTAACTAAAAATAGTCTAACCTTAATATAATCTAGTCCTTTACTAGGTTACTTTGTTTATAGATTCTTTATATAAAGATACGCTTTATCTCTTTCTTTTAGCTAAAGTACTATTTTTTATTTTTAATTAATATATAAAATACTTTATTTCTAAGCTTCTTTTAGTTTTTATCTTATCTTATTATAGAGTTCTTATATATCTTCTACTCTAACTAATACTACTTCTATTTTAGGTCCTAGTAGTATTCTCTTAAATAAATTAGGGTATATCCTATAGTTTACAAAATATAGTGTTTTACTTATTACTTCTAAGTACTTGTTATTGTATACTAATTATACTATAAGTAATAGTAATACCTAATTGTTTTACTTCTAATTACTATAAATCCTTAGGTATATCTTTAATATCCTATTAGTCTATTCTATCTATCTATCTATCTATAGATAATAGGCTATTAATAGCTTTCTTTTTATCTCTATTACTATAAGTAGTGTTATCTAGTAATTTAACGTAAAAAGCTTATCTCTATTACTAATAATACTTTTTAGTATCTTATATCTTTATATTAGTACGTCTAGTAGTACGTATCCTAGCTAATCTACTATATAGTTACTTTAGAATTTCTTTATCTTAGCGTATTTTATAAATTAGTCTATAATTACTATTATTATATTATATCTTATTCTTATTACTAGGTCTTTTAATATTAGTAGTCTTATAATAAAATCTATTATAACGTCTATCTATAGTTCTTCTAGTATCTTAATTGCTTATATTTCTCTATAAAGTGTATATATCTTATACTTATTTTTCTAGTAATTTATATATTCTTTAATAAACTACGTTACTTTCTCCTTTATTTTACTAAATCTATAGTTCTTCTAGATTAGTTCTATAGTTTATATAATCTCTAAGTACTTATATACTAGGTTATTATAGTATTATTATATAATTACTTCTTATAATTCTTCTAGAACCTTATTTATAATCTTAACTAAGTTATTAATTTCTTACTCTTCTACTAGTCGTGTATTTAGTACTAGGTATCTTTATCTATTATCTTAGAGTATAGCTTCTTCTACTACTTGTCTCTTTCCTATAATATTATATCTTTAGCTAAGCGCGTCTACTTAGCTATTTTCCTTACTTAGTACGTACTAGATCTTGAATTTATACTATCTTAGTAGTTCTAACTATTATATCTACTTATCCTTTAACTTCTTACTTATTATAAAGTATATTAGGTTCTTGTAATCTATCTTAATAATTACTTCTATTACACTTTTAGTATATACTCTCTAATATTTAAGCGTATTAACTATTATAAGTAGCTCTTTATTATATACGTTATATCTTTCTTCTTACTTTATAAACTTTCCTAAATAGTATATAATTAGATACTATTTCTTTTTATACTCTTATAGCGCTATCGCTCTATAAGCTAAATTAGATATATCTATCTTAATAACTAGAGTCTTGTTACTATAAAATTACTTTAAAACTAGTAGTATAATATAAGCTTACTTAAGTTCTTTATAAGCTTATTTCTACTCTACTCTCTATTCTTATATTATATCTTTTTTTATAAGCTTTATAAGTAGTAGTACTTTCTTTAAAAATCTCTCTATAAAGTGTTAGTTAAAGTTAATAAATCCTAGGAATAATTATACGTCCTTAACTATCTTAGGTTCTTTCTATTCTTCTACTACTTTAATCTTTTCTTAGCTTATCTTAACTTTATTAATACTTATTATATATCCTAAAAACTTTACTTTTATCTTATACTATTTATACTTCTCTAGCTTTAGTTATAAGTTGTATTAGTCTAAGTACTATAGTACTATTATTACTTACTCTATATACTCGCCTTCTTCTTTAGAATATATTAGTATATTATCTAAGTAAGCTATAATAAACTTATCTAAGTATTCTTATAATATATTATTAATTAGTCTTTAGAACATTACTAGTATATTTATTAGTCTAAAGAGTATTACTATATACTTATAATATCTATAGCGTATTTAGAATACTATCTTCTACTCTTTACTTACTTTAATTTTTATTAAGTAGTATCTATTCTTTAGGTCTAGCTTTATAAAAATCTTAGCTTAGCTTAGCTTATCTTAGAGTTTATCTATATTTAGTAGTAGGTAGTAGTCTTTTACTATAATATTGTTTAGTTTTTAGTAGTCTACGTATATCTTTAGTAGTCTCTTCTTCTTTAGTATAAAGAGAATTAGAAATCCTACTAATAATAAGGATTCTTGTATATATCCTTTCTTTAGGTCTCTATTTAGTCTTTCTTAGAGTATTACTAATTTACTCTCTATTAATTAGTAAATAGGCCTAAAAAGTAGCTCCTTTCCTTCCTATAACTTAATCGCGTAGTCCTAGAGTTAGTACTTAGGTAATACTAGTATATCTATCTCTTTTATAAATAAGTAGCTAAACCTCTTATATTATTCTAGGATCTTAGAAGTTATATATTACTCCTCTACTCTTACTTCTTAGCTTAGCGCCTTACTAGTACTTATAGAGTTACTTATTCTTTCTTAATAAGTTACTATTAAAGCTACTATCTTATATAGTACCTTTTTATCTACTATTAAATACTACTAATATATAGGCTTAGATCTACGTACGTCTTTATAGTTGTTAAATAAAAAGTTCTAGTTTTTCTAATTAACTCTAGGATTAAACTCTTGTAGCTATAAGAGTCTTAGTATAATATCTTTATTAGCTAAAACTAATACGTCTAGAGTAATCTTTATACTATATCCTTAAATAATAATCTCTATAGTTACTTTATTACTAACTATTAAGTTTCTTAGTATTAGTTATCTATTTACAATATAGATTAGATATAGTATCTTCTTTACTTATAGCTTAAGTCTTACTTATTTTACTACTTTAGGTATAATTAGGTTTATAAATAACTTTAAATCTACTAATACTTTTATTTCTTTTATTTTTATTTTTACTAAGAGTTTAATAAGTCTTTTAGCGTTAATAGTATTATAGCTTCTAGATATATATCTAGTATTAGCTATTTACTTAAAAAAGACTTAATTTTATAATCTTTACTTATCCTTTACTAAAATCTTTAGAGTATCTTAATCTCTTTATATTATTTATACTTCTTAAGCGTATAGGTTTACTAGATTAGATTAATATATTAGTTGTTTACAAGTATCTTACTTGTATTTACTTTTTCTTTAGTTATATCTAGAAAGTACTCTACTTCTTACTTATCCTATAGGTATTATTTATATCTTATATTTATATCTAGATCTCTTATAAGAGAAATATCTAGATCCTATCTTATTAGAATAGTAGGTTAAGTAGTTATTATAGTAATATCCTATCTATAATAGTAGTAGATAGTTTAAGTTACGTAAGTATAGCTAGTATTATAGTTCTTATATTAATACTAGATCTATAATAATTAGCGCCTAATTATTATTTATATATAATAATTTATATTACTAAGTTTACTTTACTTTATGTATCTAGTATTCTTTATCTTACTATTCTTTTACTAAGTAGTAGCTATCTACTAATCTCTAGATTTCTTTTATAAATTTATCTTATACTTTAGTATTTTCTTACTTTAGCTCTAGTATTCTAGGTACTATTTTATATTTAGAAGTCTTAAGCTCTTAGTTTTCTTTCTTATTCTTATCTTAGGCTATATATACTTACCTTCCTAGATATAGTATTATCTTACGCCTATACTTTACCTTTCTTTAGTATAGCTAAAGGTATTCTAAAGTATCTATCTTAGCTTATTTCTACTTTAGCTAATACTTTCTTATATAGCTTTATATTCTTAGTAGTATTTTTATAGCTTTTACTTTATTATTTATTATAAAGTTTATTAATTATATAGTAATTCTATAGTAGTTATATCTTTTACTTATATCTTACTACTAGAGGTTTATAGTCTTGTAATCTCTCTTCTTTTAGCTTCTTCTAGAGATTACTTCCTATTCTTCCTCTCTATTTTTATCTTACTACTTAAGTATATTAATTTATTATATAATCTTATTCTTTACTTAGTAATTCTTTACTAGGTACTCTATTTTACTATACTTATAGTATTTTTAGCTTTCTACTCCCTTAGAGTTCTTATAGTAATAGTATTCTAGTTTTCCTAGGTTTATATTATTAACGTATATCTCGTCTAGCTTAAAGTATCTATAGCTACCCTAAACTTACTTGTTTTTATATTTGCGTCGCTACTTATACTTAGGTTAGTACTTCTTACTTTCTATATATAGTACTCCTATATTCTTAGCTTTTACTATATATTTGTATATATAGTTATTAACTTAAATTACTTCTTCTATTAAGTTTTCTAACGTCTTAATTATAGCTCTACTACGTATTAGCTTACCTTAAATATTACTCTTAAGTTCTTATTAAAATATCCTTATTAATAACTTATTATTCTATTCTATTTATATTACGTAGCTTTAGAACTTATTAGTATAGTCTACTACTACCTTGTTTTATTATAGCTACTATATTACGCACTCTACTACTACTATCTTATTTACTAGTAGAAAGGCTTATTATACTTTATCTTTAAACTTAATCTATTCTTTAAATATCTTATTATAGTCGCTATTATTATTATTAAAGTATTTCTTAAAGTATAGTATAACTTATTTTTCTACCTTACCTCTTATATAAGATAATACAAGTATAGCTCTATCTTTATCTTAAACTTAGTCTACTTTAAAGAAGAGATTAAGTTATAAGATCTATAACTTAAGCT
>JALNQF010000817.1:0-13469 GCA_028456385.1 Ophiosphaerella korrae | reverse complement strand
TATTATACTAGACTATAGATACTCTTTTTATACGTACTCCTTAAGCTTACTAGATAAAGTATTTAATTATAGCTAGTTCTAGATAGCTAAGTCTCTTATACTATAGTAGTACTAGTACTCTAATAGTCTAAAGTTTATAAGTATAGTACGCTACTTAGTATATAAGATTATATAATAAATAATACTTAAGTACCTATTAACTATAGATCTTAGTAAGGTATCTAATTATTTATCTATTAGGCTTGTTTAGAGTTATTAGCTTAGATTAAGTATTTTACTATATTTCTCTCTACTAAAGTAGCTAGAAAGAGACTAGGTTATAAAAGATATCTAAGTATATAGCTACGTTATATAGAACTAGTTTATTTTCTATTAACTAGTTTTTTAGTATAAGAGTAAGAGATCTATATCCTTTTACTTATATCTTTAACTTACCTACCTATATATAATTATTTAGCCTTAATAGACAATAGTTATATATATAAGTTAGGTTGTTTATAATATAGTAGGTTAAACTAAAGTCTAAGATAAAGGAATTCTAAAGAAAGTAGGTATTATAAGTATTTCTTATAGTTTTAGTAATAAAAGTGCTCTTAATACTTAATATTTACTAGCTTTCTAGTTAATCTTCTTTATAGATTTTAGTAATCTAAAGTAACTTAGCGTATAGTTCTATATAAGGCTTTATTTAATACTTTAACTATCCTCTTATTAGTCCTTATAAAGTTATATTATACTTATATTTATAATTAATAAGCTCTTTTAGAGTCTTACTTAGAGTCTACTAATCTAGTACTTTATTAAGATTAATATAATAGTAATTACTAAGTTTATAAAGTCTTTTATAAGCTAAGTATTATTTACTTATAGTTCTTTAACTTATTATTTAGTTAACGTTAGTATTACTACTACGTATATATTAATTACAAGGTTTACCCTATTTATTAAGTAGTACGTTATCTATAAGAGAGGCGTCTCTAGTCTTACTTTAAGTAGTATTACTACTAATAGTATAAAGTAAAGTATTATCTACTATAAAAGTAGCTTTACACCTCTTTATATTTAGGAGATAGTATACTATTATATACTTATAGTAGCGTTTTATTATCTCTCTCTAGTTTATACTAGGTAATAGCCTTCTATTATCTTAAAAGGTTATAGACTAAATTAGTACTATATATTTAATAGCTACTAAAAAGTCTTAAGTAATTATATTAATTTGTAGTAACTTTACTACTTAATACGTTTTAGCCTTAGTAGTAGCGTAGTTATACTTAGCTATCTATATATCTTAATTTACTAGGCTTCTTATAAGCTTAAGTAATTTAAGGTATCTATTACGTATACACTCTTACTTAATATACTTATCTACGCTAATAGTTTACTTTAGGTTTAATAGCTACTAATATAGAGATTAGTTTAGTAAGTAGTATATACGTAGTAAATATAGTAAAACTAAAGATTAGATAAACGTTATAATATACTAGAGACTTAACTACTCCTTTTTATACTTATATTAGTTACTATAGTATTACTTAGCTAATATTTTATAGTATTTAAAGTCTTCTTTAAAAGCTTTATAACTAGTAGCTAAGAGTTTAGACTACTACGTAAGAGTTTTAATACCTAATACTAGAGTATAGTTAGCTATTACTAGAGCTCTAATTAGTTCTAGTCTTTAAATTAGCTAAGTAGAAGATTCTAAGTTAATCTTATCCTAAATATTATATACTACGTATCTAGATTATAGTTAAATTATCTATATAGTGTAATCCTTATTAGTCCTTAATATTATAGTTAGATTGCGTTAGGTTATACTAGCTATCTTGTTTTAGCTTTAAGTTATAAGAAGGTAAAAAATTATTACTTTTTAGAGTACGCTTTAGTTAAGGCTAAGTATAGTACTTAGCTTAATTTAAGAGTTATTAGAGGGCTACTAGAGAGTAGGAGATTTACGCTCCTTTTTAAAGATACTTGTAGTACTACTAGAAGGTAGAAGAATAGTACTTTTTACTAACGCGTGTAGAGCTACTAGAGAGTAGAAGATTAGTACTTTTTACTAATACTCTTTATAGTACTTAGCTTAATACTTAGCTTAATACTTAAGTTAATACTTAAGTTAATATAAGTAGATACTAGTTTACTTAACTTAGTTAAGGTAGTAAGACTCTTAACTATTAGATTTAAAAGAAGTTATAGTAATTTAATAAAAAGGCTTTTTTATAATAGCTATATAAAGGCCTTATTAGAGAGAAATACTAAGGCTTTTAGAAAAGCCCTTTTTAAGTTAGTTACTTATAACTTAAAAGTAATAAGTATAAACTAAGTAGATTAATTATTCTCTTTATTTCTAGCCCTGCGCTCTATTTATATATCTACAATATAGTAGTCTTAGCTAGGTCTCTTAAGATAGTAGTAAGCTAGATCCTTAATACTCTTTTATTAAAGTACTAGTTTCTTTATTATATTAGTTATACTAACGTAGTCTATCTCTTTATATATAAGATTCTTTATTTAATTCCTTTATTTATAAAGGTTAAGGCTATAATCCTTTTAGCTATAGTAGAGTTAGTAGCTTAGCGATTATTACGCCTATACGCTAAGCTAATTAGATTGTAGTATTAGCTTAAGTAAGCTAATTAATAGATTCTAAGTACACCTAAAATCTATTACGCCTCTCTACGTATATACTATCGAGTATCTAATTATATAACTTATCTAATAAGTTAATAATAAGAGGCCTATTATACCTTACTAATCTAGTTATTACAAGAAGTAAAGCGTAAGTAGTATATAGTCTAGCTAATATAATAGAAGAAAGTTTAATAAGTAAAGTACCTAAGAGTAGTTATAAGTCTAATAGTACTATATAGAAAATAATTAAAGACTAAATTAATAACTTAATCTTAGATAAAAAAGATATAAAAATAGTAATTAATACTTTAGAAATATAGAATAAAGAACTACAAGATTATATAAAGTAGAATAAAGTATAGATTAAGGCTATTATTAAAGGATAGAACTAGATAGAACTAATTACTTAAAGACTAGAGATAAGTATAATAAAAAAGCTACTAAAGATACCTATACTTAAGAAGTTTAATAAAATAAGAGAGAAATTAAGACTTTTTATAGCCTTAGTATAACTCTAAATAGATATGCAAGTACTATACTTTAATATAGAAGAAAAGAAAGTAATATATATAGGATTATACTTTAAAGAAGATATAATAAGATAGTATAAACTTTACTAAACTAACTATATAATATACTCTCTAATAGCCTAGAAAGATAAAACTAAAGCTATTTTTAGAAGTTATAAATACTTTACTAAATGAATAAGAGTAGTATTTAGAGATATAGACGTTACTTAATAAGCTAAAGAATAGCTAGAAAAGCTTATATAGAACTAAAGTATTCTTAAGTATATATTATAGTTTAAATAACTATTATAAAATATAGAATAGAATAAGTTAGCCTTAATATTATAATTTAAATAAGGGCTAAACTTAAAAATCTAATATAAAATAATATATATAGAGAAACTATAAATACTAGAAGCTCTAAAGTAATAGGTAATATAAATTAATAATAATCTTTAAGAATAGAAGAAAAATAAGTATAAAGGTTATACCTAGAACTATAATAAAGGAGACCTTATAATCTTTAATACTAATAAAGATAAGAAAAAGAAAAAGAATAAAGACTTTATATACTTTAACTATAGTAAGAAAGGCTACTATATAAAAGACTACTAATTATAAAAGAAGAAAGATATAGTATATTATAAATACAAGAAACCTAGATACTTTATAAAAGACTATAGAAGTAAAAACTTAAAGAAAGAAACTTAGTTAAAAATAACTAAAAAAAAGAAAGAAATACTATAAGTATAAGCTAAACCTTAAAAGAAAGTAGCTAAGAGTAAAGAAGTATAATATATAATACTCTATTAGACCTATTATTATAATAATAACTACTATATATATCTTTCTAGTAAATAGAAAGTAGTATAGTTCTTATAAAAATAAAGATATAAAGTAGCTATAATAAAAGATAAGAGAATAAAAGCTTAGCTAAAAGAAATAGCCTAAGTAATAGACTTAATAGTAGAAGATCTAAAAAGAGAAGAGCTCCTAGTACTATTAATCTAAGCTAAAGAACTAGTACTAAATAAAGAAACTACTATAACTACCTCTAAAAGACTATAAAGAAGTAAAGAATAAGTTAGTATAAGAGAAATAGAATACGCCTAGCTAATAATATATAGCTATAATAGCTATATAATAATAGATATAGAGGAATAAAATAAAGAATAGAGATTTATTTAAATATACTTAATAGTTATAAGTATAGAGGAAGTATATAAAGACTAGAAAGAACGTAATCCTAAAGAAATAAAGTTTATACTATTTTAAGAATAAATAAAGTAATATATAGTTATAGTAGGAAGAATACTTATATAAAGAGAATAGTAGTACTTTATAATAAAAACGCGATAGATTAATAAAGCTTATATACTATAAGTACTAGTAGTATACTATATACTAATAAAAAATAGACTTAGTAAAGATAAATACTAGGAGGAAGACAATAAAATAATAGATCTAGAGTATCTAGTATATTTTAAAATATTATAGATATTATACCTAAATAAGAATTATATTATATATAAGAACTCTAAAGTAAATAATAATATATAGCTTATAAGAAGAAAAGGCTATAACTATATAAGAGTAATTTTAGTAAAAAATATCTAAAGATAAGAGATAATCCTAGAAGATAGATACGTAGTAGTAAGGCCTAAACCTAAGCTAACTAAGAAATATATCTAAAGAAGACTATAGTATAAATATATAAATAATAAATATTTAAAATATAAAGAATATAAACTTAAAGTAAAGCTATAGCCCTAAAAAGATAGATAATTTATAAAATTACTTAAGTAAAAAAAGCTAGAAGGTATAAGAGGCCTATATATTATAAAAACAAGTATATACTAAAGAAAGAAAGTATAGTTAATAATTAATAGTAAAGCTATAAAAAAATTTATATTAAAGAAGTTTATAGAAATATAAGAGATAAAGTATATAATAAAGAAATACTTTTAATAACTAAGTATAATTAAAAGAAAACTATTCTAGGAACCTATTAGGTTTAAAACAGTTCTCTCTATATTAGAGCTAGAAGGAATAATAATTAAAAATATAGTTATAGATATAATAACAATTAATAATAAATAAGATATAATACTAGGTATACTATAGTTATAGATAACTAACTAATATATTAATTAAAGAATAGGAAAAATTAGTTACTATAAAATAGATATACTAAAAGCTAATATAAGTACTAGTAAAAGAGAATTCCTAGAAGAATATAAGAAATAAGAGAAATAGCTTATAGAGCTAGAATATTACTTTCTAGAATATTAACTATAGGATTTAGTAATAGAACTAGAAAAAGGTAAAAACGTAAGATAGAGCCTAGTCTATAGAAAAATAAAAGAAGAATCTAAAATTAAATAAATATTTATCTAAAATATAAAAAAAAAAAGATAGATAAAAGAATCTAAATCTTTAGTAGTATATAGACTTATATTTATAGATAAAAAGGAAATAAATAATAAAAGACTTTATATAGATTTTAGAAAAACTAAGATAATTATAAATAAGAACTAATACCTACTACTATAAATAGATAGAATATAAGATAAGCTAAGAAGAGTAGAAATCTTTATAAAACTAGATATCTAAAATACCTACTATTAGATTAGAATTAAAGAAAGTAATAAATAGAAAATAGTATTTAGAACGTAGTATAAACTATATAAATACTTATACTATTTAGCTTAATAAACGCACTAGTAGTATTCTAAGAAAGAATTAATATAGTACTAAGAGAGTACTTAGATATATTTATATTTATATACCTAGACAATATCTTTATATTTTTAGAATTAGAGGAAGAATATATATAATACGTATATAAAGTACTAGAAAACCTAGTAGAAAATAAACTATTTCTTAAAATAAGAAAATACAAGTTCTATATAAAGGAAATAGATTTCCTTAAATTTATTATAGAACTAGGAAAAATTAAGATTAACCTAGAAAAGATTAAATTAATTAATAAATAGCTAACGCTAAAGAACCTAAAAAAAGTATAATAATTTTATAGGCTAGTTAACATTTATAGAAAGTTAATAGTAAGATATTCTAAAGATATAGAACTAATAATAAAGCTTATAAAAAAAGATATACTATTTAAGTAGACTAAGGAATATAATAAAGTATTTAGAAAGATTAAGAAAAAGTTTATAGAAAACCTAGTTATTAGGATATATAACCTAGACCTACTAGTAATAGTAAAAATAGACGTATCTAATTTAGTTTATAGAATAGTACTAATATAAGAAGACCTAGAAACTAAAAAAGAATATTTAATTAAATACTTCTCTAAAAAGATAAAAATAGTAGAACTTAACTACTTAATTTATAATAAAGAAATACTAGTAATCTATAAAGTATTTAAGTAATAAAAAGTATACTTATAAAAAGTAAAATATAAAATAAAAGTCTATATAGATTATAAAAACTTTATAGAGTTTATAATAAATAAAAATCTATTATAATACTATACTAGATAGTAGAAATTCTTATTAATATTTAAATTCGAAGTTATATATATAAAAGGAAAGGATAACTAGTTAGTAAATACTTTAAGTAGAAGACTAGATCTATAAAAAGAAATAAATACTATAGGTATAGTTCTAGTTAAAAATAAAAAAAGATACTTAGTCCTAAATATACCTAAAATAGCTACTATACTTAAAAGAAAGAGTAGTAAGCTAAATAAATAGGTTTAGATAATAATATAAAAAGTATCTAAAAAAATAAAAAAACTAGAAATCTAAAAAGGATTTATATAAGCTTATAGAAGAATATATATCTTAAAGAAGATCTAAAGAGAGTTTATATAAAAATTTTATAAGCTACTAGTATATAGATACTAAAGAATTAAGAAAATACTAAATAAGCTTTTAAGAAACTACTATATCTTAAGAGTAAGATAACTAGTAAAAGAAGTACTATAAGATTATATAGAATACTATAGAAATAAGTATAATAGATATATACTATATAGGATACTATAACTAGTTAAAGTACTAGAATATCTCTAAAGAGTAATAATAATAGACTTTATTATAAAATTATATAAATTAAAGAACTTAATATTAAGAGTTAAATATAATAGAATCCTAATAATTATAAATAAGCTTATAAAGTATTAATAGGGCTTTGTCTACTATAGAGGCTTATAGAGAAACTAGGATACGCTAGCGTATAGGGTTAAGTAAAGAAAAGTAAAAAGTATTTATTTATATCTACCTCTATACATAGTAAGAGTATATATTATATATACTTAATTCTATATATAGGCTAAAAGGCCTATACGTCTTGTTACTCCTAACGTTGTGCGTAATAGCTTAGCTATTAGCCTAAGTTATTACGTATAGATATAAAGTATATATACTTTAGACTATATAAAGAAAAAAGTAGAATAAAAGTTATAATATATTAAGTTCTAATAACTATAATTAGCTAATATAGTACCTTAAATAAGATTATTATAGATAGAGACGTATAATTTATATTAAAACTATAGGGAATAATAATAGTATAATTAGGAATATAATATATAATATTAATAGCGTATTATCTATAAATAGATAGATAATTAGAATAAATAAACTAGATAGTAGAATAGTACTTAAGATACTACCTTAACTATAACTAGAATAACTAGGTATAGTTACTACTTATAGTATAGTTAGTATAGAATAGTATAAAAAATATAGTAATAAAAGTATTACTCTTCTTTATAAACTATAGATTTAATCCTAATATATATAGAATACTAAGAAATATAGAATTCTAGATACTAAGAAGAAAAAACTTTATAAATAGACTAAAAAAATATATAACTAACTAAAATAAGATATAGAATTTCTATACAATTAAATAGTAAAGTATTATAATAAAAAGTATAAAAGAAGGCTTTAATTTAAAAAGGAAGAATAAGTATAGTTAATATAAAAAAATATTAAAAGTAAATAATTAAGCTTAAAACTTAATTACGTAAAGATTAGACTATATAAAGTTAAAAAAGAAGTTATACTAGTTATATTTAAACTAAAGCTACTAAGTAAAATAAGGATATACTTAACCTTCTATATAGTACTACTAGAGATAGTACTATAAAACGTAGAACTACTAGTATATAAAGTAGATATATATAGAGAATAAGAAGAATAAGAAGTTAAAAAAGTTCTAAGATACTAGTTTTATAATAGTAAGAATTACTATTTAGTAAAATAGATAAGTATAAATAAAAAAGGATAACTATAAAAAGATATTATAAGGGAGTTATTTCTTATATCTCTTATTTTCGTACTAATATTAGTAAGTTTATAACTTACTAATATAGTAAACTTACTAATATTGTAAACTTACTAATATCGCAAACTTACTAACATTGCGAACTTACTAATATATTAGTAAGTTTACAACTTACTAACATTTAACTACCTTTTTACTTTTAGTTAGCGCTTAGTAAGCTACTAGGTATATATACCTAGTACTTACTTAGATAGCTTTATCTACTATTTACTCTTTTTAGTTAATTATTAAAACTACTTTATTAAGTTATCTTATATAAAGTCTACTTTATAAATATATAGAAACTAGAAGATAACCTTAACTACTCTAAAAAACTAGAAAAGTTCTAAAGTTAAAACTCTCTAGATTACTTTATAGTAAACTAAGAAAATTAATACTACTACTACTAGATAGAGAGATAATAAGAACGCTTAATATAATAAGAGCTAGAGTAGCCTCTATAGTATTATCTAAATCTAACTTAGCTTTTAATATATAAAACTATTTAGATAACCTAGTATTATTATAAGCTTTTATCTTATAAAAATACTTAACATAAGAATAAAGCTTTACTAGCTTATAAAGAGTTAACTTATACTTAGCCTTAGTAGTAGTAAGGTCTAATAATAATTTTACTTAAGCTCTATTAATAGCTCTTCTTATATAATTTAGTAGAAAGAAACTATATAGAAATTAAATACTTATACTTTATAAGTAAAATATTTAAAGAAATATACTTATACTATATATTAGTAAGAATATACTTATTATAATACTATTAAGACCTTAGAACTAGTAAGAGTAATAAAAGTAAGTAGGCTTCTATAAGATAAGCGAAGTTAATAAATAAGTTAGTTACTTAACTTAATTAATAGTTAGCTCTTATTAGAGTATTACAAGGTATATAAGTATTAATAAGTAGATAAGAATCTAATTAAAGTATTAGTTATAATACTCTATTAAGATAAGAAGTAAAGAAGAGATTAAATATAATAGTCTATAAAGGTCTATTAATGTTCTTATATACTTACTATCTAGTATTTATTCCTAAGCGCTTACTCTAGAGCGTTTACTCTAGAGCGCTTATTCTAGAATATTTACTTTAGAGTATTTACTCTAGAGCATTTACTACTAAATAGTTATATATTCTACTATACTATATTACTTAGCCTAATTACGTATAATATAATAGCTTACTTACTACTTAGTATTGTAATACTATCTCCCTTTCTTACGCTAGGTCTATCTTTAAGCCTAGGCCTCTATTAGCTAGGTCTAGCTTATAAGTAGTTTACTTTACTTTTTAGTTAAAAACTATTTTACTATAATATTACCTCTCTTATAGTCTTATAAACTTTATCTCTTATTAGAAATCTTTACTATAAACTATATTTCTAAAGTACTTTATCTATATTATTCTCTTTTAGGTATTCTTTATTTTATTATACTAGATTCTACTCTAAAGTATACTAAGTATACTTATATAAAGTATCTCTACGTTAGTATAACTTAAAAGTCTTTTAATTAAACTTATAAAAAGTTCTATAAAAAAGTTAATAATAATAAAAAACTTCTTACTATTATTATTACTTATTTACTACGTAATAAGAAAATATTAAAATCTACTAAAGAGTATACTTACTATAAAGCCTTATACCTAGTATTAGAGTTAAAGTAAAAAAGTAATAAGGTCTTAGCGTAAGTTCTTAACTATTCTACTACTACTATTAATATTACCTCTTCTTCTACTATCTAGTCTACTATTAGCTTATTAGATAAATTTATTATAACTAAGGGCGCTTTATAGGTTCTATATAGTTAGGTTTATTATAGAACTTTCTTCTACTAATATATCTATTATATCCTAGCTATAGCTTTGTATATCTTATATATCCTAGTATATTATACTTACTTCTTACTTTCTTAAGTATCTACTAATAATTCTATAGATTAGCTTTAGGTTCTTATATATTTTTACTTACTAAGTAGCTTTTCTATTTTACTAGCTACTTTTAGAGAAACTATATACTTTAGAAAGTATTATATCCTATCTCTTAATATCTCTATAGGTCTTTAACTTTAAACTTATTATTCTTTTCTTTTTAATATTAGAATTGTTGCTATACTAGTATTTTTTAGCTTAGCTAGTTCTAGTAGGCTTATATAGAACTTAGAGTATACCTTAGTATTTTTAAGTAGTTCTAGTATCTTTATTACTAGCCTATTATCTTCTTTAACTAAAAATAGTCTAATCTTAATATAATCTAGTCTTTTACTAAGTTACTTTATTTATAGATTCTTTGTATAAAGATACGCTTTATCCTTTTCTTTTAGCTAAAGTACTATTTTTTATTTTTAATTAATATATAAAATACTTTATTTTTAAACTTTTTCTAGTTTTTACTTTATCTTATTATAGAGTTCTTATATATCTTCTACTCTAACTAATACTACTTCTATCTTAAGTCCTAGTAGTATTCTCTTAAATAAATTAGGGTATATCCTATAGTTTATAAAATATAGTATTTTACTTATTACTTTTAAGTACTTGTTATTATATACTAATTATACTATAGGTAGTAGTAATACTTAATTATTTTACTTCTAATTACTATAAATCCTTAGGTATATCTTTAATATCTTATTAGTCTATTCTATCTATCTATCTATCTATAGATAATAGGCTATTAATAGCTTTCTTTTTATCTCTATTACTATAAGTAGTATTATCTAGTAATTAGATATAAAAAGCTTATTTCTATTACTAATAATACTCTTTAGTATCTTATATCTTTATATTAGTACTTCTAATAGTACGTATCCTAGCTAATCTACTATATAGTTACTTTAGAATTTCTCTATCTTAGCGTATTTTATAAATTAGTCTATAATTACTATTATTATATTATATTCTATTCTTATTACTAGGTCTTTTAATATTAGTAGTCCTATAATAAAGTTTATTATAACGTCTATCTATAGTTTTTTTAGTATCTTAATTACTTATATTTCTCTATAAAGTATATATATCTTATACTTATTCTTTTAGTAATCTATATATTCTTTAATAAACTATATTACTTTCTCTTTTATCTTACTAAATCTATAGTTCTTCTAGATTAGTTTTATAGTTTATATAATCTCTAAGTACTTATATACTAAGTTATTATAGTATTATTATATAATTACTTCTTATAATTCTTTTAGAACTTTATTTATAATCTTAACTAGGTTATTAATTTTTTACTCTTCTACTAGTTATATATTTAGTACTAAGTATCTTTATTTATTATCTTAGAGTATAGCTTCTTCTACTACTTATTTCTTTCCTATAATATTGTATCTTTAGCTAAGCTCGTCTACTTAGCTATTTTTCTTACTTAGTACGTACTAGATCTTGAATTTATACTATCTTAGTAGTTCTAACTATTATATCTACTTATCTTTTAACTTCTTACTTATTATAAAGTATATTAGGTTCTTATAATTTATCTTAATAATTACTTTTACTATACTTTTAGCGTATACTCTCTAATATTTAAGTATATTAACTATTATAAGTAGCTCTTTATTATATATATTATATCTTTCTTTTTACTTTATAAACTTTCCTAAATAGTATATAATTAGATACTATTTTCTTTTATACTCTTATAGCGCTATTACTCTATAAGCTAGATTAGATATATCTATTTTAATAACTAAGGTCTTGTTACTATAAAATTACTTTAAAACTAGTAGTATAATATAAGCTTACTTAAGTTCTTTATAAGCTTATTTCTACTTTACTCTCTATTCTTATATTATATCTTTTCTTCTAAGCTTTATAAGTAGTAGTACCTTCTTTAAAAATCTCTCTATAAAGTATTAGTTAAAGTTAATAAATTTTAAGAATAATTATATATCTTTAACTATTTTAGGTTCCTTTTATTCTTTTACTACTTTAATCTTTTCTTAGCTTATCTTAACTTTATTAATACCTATTATATATCCTAGAAATTCTACTTCTATTTTATACTATTTATACTTCTCTAGCTTTAGTTATAAGTTATATTAGTCTAAGTACTATAGTACTATTATTACTTACTTTATATACTTACTTTCTTCTTTAGAATATATTAGTATATTATCTAGGTAAGCTACAATAAACTTATCTAAGTATTTTTATAATATATTATTAATTAGTCTTTAGAATATTACTAGTATATTTATTAGTCTAAAGGGTATTACTATATACTTATAATATTTATAGTATATTTAGAATGCTATCTTTTACTTTTTACTTACTTTAATTCTTATTAGGTAGTATCTATTTTTTAAGTCTAGCTTTATAAAAATCTTAGCTTAGCTTAGCTTATCTTAGAGTTTATCTATATTTAGTAGTAAGTAGTAGTCTTTTACTATAATATTGTTTAGTTTTTAGTAGTTTACGTATATCCTTAGTAGTTTCTTCTTCTTTAGTATAAAGAAAATTAGAAATCTTACTAATAATAAGGATTCTTATATATATTCTTTTTTTAAGTCTCTATTTAGTCTTTCTTAGAGTATTACTAATTTACTTTTTGTTAATTAGTAAATAAGCCTAAAAGGTAGCTCTTTTTCTTCTTATAACTTAATCGTGTAGTCCTAAGGTTAGTACTTAGGTAATACTAGTATATCTATCTCTTCTATAAATAAGTAGCTAAACTTCTTGTATTATTCTAGGATTTTAGGAGTTACGCGTTACTCCTCTACTCTTACTTCTTAGCCTAGCGCCCTACTAGTACTTATAGAGTTACTTATTCTCTTTTAATAAGTTACTATTAAAGCTACTATCTTATATAGTACCTTTTTATCTACTATTAAACGCTACTAATATATAAGCTTAAATCTACGTATATCTTTATAGTTATTAAATAAGAAGTTCTAGTTTTTTTTAATTAACTCTAGGATTAAACTCTTATAGCTATAGGAGTCCTAGTATAACGTCTTTATTAGCTAAAACTAATACGTCTAGAGTAATCCTTATACTATATCCTTAAATAATAA
>JALNQF010000816.1:0-13533 GCA_028456385.1 Ophiosphaerella korrae | reverse complement strand
AATAGGTAAACTAAATAATAAAATTAGACTCTAGAATAGTATTTAAGAATCTTTATAATAGAGAATTAAGATAATTAAGTTACTTTACTAAAAATAGTATAATTTGTATATAATAACTTAATTTATAAAAGAATAAAGACAACGCCTTTTTACGCTATACTAGGTAAATACCTAATCTTTATATACTTACCTAAAGATAGTAAGCTAGAAAGAGAAGTACTAGACGCTATTTAAAAAGTAAAGTATATATATAGTATATAAGTAACGCTTATAGAGTCTTTATAGAAAGTATAAGTATATTAAGCGTAGTACTATAATAATAAATATAAACTAGAAGTCTTTAGAAAAAAAGAGCTAGTCTTACTAAGTATAAAGAACTTAAGCTTTACTTACTAACTATATAAGAAGCTATTAGATAAGTTTATTAGACTATTTTAAGTATAAGACGTAGTAGGAATATAGGTATACTACTTACTACTACTACTCTACTATTGTATTTACAACGTATTTTATATTTCTCTCTTTAAGAGATAGAAATCTTAATTAGGTATAGAAGATAATACCTAACTACTTAAAGTAATAGAAGAAGGAAAAGAAGTATAAGAGGTTAAAAGAATCCTAGAGTATCTCTTTAGATAAAAAAGATATAATAAATCCTAGAATATATAGACTCTTACTATAGATTTTAAAGATATAAATAAACTACTTAAAGATTTTAATTTAGCTTAAAGCACTTTATAATTAAAACGTACGTAGAAAATATAATTTACGTACTTAAAACGTACTTATAAAGTAAATAGTATAATCTAACTTTTAGCTCTATAGCTAGGTATCTATACGTATAAAAAACAAATAATTATACTATAAACTATTTCTTCTCTACTTATTAGATAAGCCTAAACTACTTTCTACTTACGTCCTACTTACTTTTTAAAAGTAGAACGTCTTAACCCTCTACTTTATTTTCTACTTCTTCTTCTTCTTCTTCTTCTTCTTCTTCTACTTCTTCTTCCTCTACTACCTTTTCTTTACTCCTATTTTCTTCTTCTTTTTCTTCTTTAATACTATCCTTATTATTATCTTCTTTATTATTAACTTATTTTATAGAAAGGTAGCTATAGTAAGCTTAAAAAGTAGTTAGTATACGCTATATAAGCGTAGTATAGGCAAATATATAATATAGTAAAGGTAGCCTAAAATCTCTATTAATACTCTAACTAAACCTTACTACTAAGCTATAAGGCTACGCTATTTAGTTAAAATAAGCCCTAAAAATTAAGGCGTAGTTATAGGCGTTTAAGTAAGTACTTCTAAAAGAGTACTACTATAAGTAGTAAGGTACCTATAGTTTAATAGCTTTAAGTTAAAGGTGTACTAGGCACGAGTAAGCTTAACACTAGTATAGCGTACTTCTAAGTTAGTCTTAGGAGCGCTAGTATTAGATATAGTAGTATTATACGTATTACAAAGCTTATAAAGATAATTAACGCGCCTATTAAGTATAGGAGGTACCTATTTATATTAGTTAAAGCGTATACAAAGAGAATATATTATAGTTACTAAGGCGTAGCTACTATAATTACTAGAAGAATAATACTAGTAGCGACGTTCTTTTAGCTTATTATATACTTCCTTTTAGTTAATAATACTTTAAGCGTAGCGTAGGTAAGTAGTATATAAAGTATTATAGTTAGCGCGCTTAGCGTCTACGCTCTACTTAAAAGGCTAAGCTTAATAGATATTACTTTTCTTAATAAACTTTAGGCGAGGATAGTAAACTATAGTAATAATTACTAAACGTATACTACGTATACGTTAAGTATACGCTATAGTTAATAAGAGGATAAGTAAAACAATTACAAAAGAAAAATATTTTTTATATAGGGTCTACTAAGAGTAAACGTAATTACGTAAGTAATAATCTTTTACTTATTATTAAAATATAAATAGAATATTATACACGAGTATAATAATAATAATACGCCTAACGTATAGGTATAGCGCGTAAGGTACGTAAATACTCTTTTCTTTATTTTCCTAAAGGTTTAGGGTTTTTATTAAGGTCGCACTTTAAGGAGCTAGTAAAGATAATAGCTAGAGGAAGAGGCTCTATAACAAAGGTTTGTTAAATACTTAAGACTCTTGTAAACCCTAGTATAAGTTAGGGGTAGAGCTAATATACAAAAGATTATAACATTATATAGTTATAATCTAAAGTAGAGCTAGTACGCTATATAGGCGTATAAAAGGCTCGATACTTATAAAGAGAGTAAGGTAAGTATTATTCTCTCTTAGATACTAGTAGTACTATTAAATACTATCTATTATCCCTTTACTATCTCCTATAGCCTATAGTAAGTACTATTGTCTTCTAGCTACCTCTTAATAGCACAACTCTAGATAGATATACAAGTACTATACTTTAATATAAAAGAAAAGAAAGTAATATATATTAGACTATACCTTAAAAAAGACGTAATAAGATAGTATAAGCCCTACTAGATAGACTATACAACGTATTCTCTAATAACCTAAAAGGATAAAACTAGAGCTATTTTTAGAAGTTATAAATACTTTACTAAATAAATAAGAGTAGTATTTAGAGATATAGATATTACCTAACAAGCTAAAGAGAAACTTAAAAGGCTTATATAAAATAAGAGTATTCTAGAATATATATTACAATTTAAATAACTAAGCTAAAATATAGAATAGAATAAATTAGCTAGTATATTATAATTTAAATAAGGACTAAACGCAAAAATTTAATATAAAATAATATATATAGAGAAACTTAGGACACTAGAAGCTCTAAAATAGTAAGTAATCTAAATTAATAATAACTTTTAAGAATAGAAAAAGAATAAGTATAGTAGCTAAACTAGAAACTAAGATACTAGAGACCCTATAATCCTTAACGTAAACAAAGATAGAAAGAGAAAGAAGAATAAAGACTTTACGTATTTTAACTATAGTAAGAAAAGCTATTACGTAAAAGACTACTAATTAAAGAAGAAAAAGGATATAGTATATTATAAATATAGAAAACTAGGATACTACGTAAAAGACTATAAAAGTAAAGACTATAAAAAAGATAAAGAAACTTAGTTAAAGATAATAGAGAAAAAGAAAGAAGTACTATAAGTATAGGCTAAACCTTAGGAAAAAGTAGCTAGGAGTAAAAAAATACAATACGTAATACTCTATTAGACCTTTTATTACAAAGACAACTACTATATATACTTTTCTAGTAAATAGAGAGTAAAATACTTCCTATAATAAAGAAATAGAGTAGTAGTAATAAAAGAAAGAATAAAAGTATAGCTAGAAGAAATAGTATATATAATAGACCTACTAATAGAAAACTTAGAAAGAGAAGAGCCTTAGACCCTATTAATCTAAGCTAAAGAACTAGTACTAGATAAAGAAACTACTATAGCTTCTTCTAAAAGACTATAAAAAAGTAAAAAAGAAGTAAGTATAAAAGGTATAGAATATACTTAGCTAGATATATATAGCTATAATAGCTATATAATAATAGATATAAAAAAATAAAATAAAGAATAGAAGTTTATTTAGAAATACTTACTAGTTATAAGTATAGAGAAAGCGTATAAAGACTAGAAAGAACGTAATCTTAAAAAAATAAAGTTTATACTATTTTAAGAATAAATAAAGTAATATATAGTTATAGTAAGAAGGATACCTATATAAAAAGAATAGTAGCACCTTGTAAGAAAAATATAATAGATTAACAAAGCCTATATACTAGGAGTACTAGTAATATACTATATCTTAATAATAGAAATACCTAGTAAAGACAAATATTAAGAAGAGGATAATAAAATAATAAACCTAAAATATCTAGTATATTTTAAAGTATTATAGATATTATACCTAGAAAAGAATTATATAATATATAGAAACCCTAAAGTAAATAATAAAGTATAGCCTATAAGAAAAAGAGGCTATAACTATATAAGAGTAATTCTAGTAGAAGATATCTAAAGATAGGAAATAATACTAGAAGAAGGTTACGTAGTAATAAGGCCTAGACTAAAACTACCTAAGAAATACGTCTAAGGAAGACTATAGTACAAATACAAGTATAATAAATATCTAAAATATAAAGAATATAAACTTAAAATAGGGCTATAGCTTTAGGAAGATAGATAATTTATAAAAATACTAAAGTAAGAAAGGCTAGAAAGTATAAGAGGCCTATATATTATAAAGATAAGTACTTATTAAAGAAAGAAAGTATAATTAATAATTAATAGTAGAGCTACAAGAAACTTTATATTAAGGAAGTTTATAGAAATATAAAGAATATAGTATATAATAAAGAAATACCCTTAATAACTAAGTATAATTAAAGAAAAACTATTCTAAGAACTTATTAGATTTAAAACAGTTCTCTCTACGCTAGAACTAAAAGAGATAATAATTAAGAATATAGTTATAGATATAATAATAATTAATAATAAATAAGATATAATACTAAGAATACTATAGTTATAAATAACTAACCTATATATTAATTAAAGAATAAGAAAAATTAACTTGTTACGGGCTTACTAAGGTCGACTTCCTAATAGCCTAGATAGGTGTTAGTAGATTATAAAGTAATAATAAAAGCTTGTATTGTAATCTATAATAAGCTATAAATAATAGAAGATGTTTCGCAACTATCTTTGTATTATCGCTCGTAGTTAATAATTAAATTACTAATACTATCTTAATAATGCGTATCGCTACTAACTATATACTTATCCTAATCTATTAATCTATTACTGCTAAGAACAATAGATTATAGATTACCTTAATCTATAATCTATTAACGCTAAGAGTCTATAGATTATAGATTACTTTAGGTGTCCTAATTATATATAGTTTCCTAATTAAGCTCGTATTCTTTATATTTATAAGAACTTAATCCTTTAGTCGTAGGGCTAATTAGTTCTATCTATATTTCCCTTATTACTATTATAACATAACTACTATAGAATAGACATATTAAAGGCTAATATAAATACTTATAAAGGAGAATTCTTAGAAGAATATAAGAAATAGGAAAAATAGCTTATAGAACCTAAAGATTACCTTCTAAAACATTAACTATAGGACTTAGTAATAGATCTAAAAGAAGACAAAGATATAGGATAGAGCCTAGTTTATAGAAAAATAGAAGAAGAATCTAAGATTAAATAAACGTTTATTAAAAACGCACTAAAGAAAGAATAAATATAAGAATCTAAGTCCTTAGTAGTATATAGACTTATATTTATAGATAAAAAGAGAATAAGTAATAAAAGACCTTACGTAGACTTTAGAAAAACTAACGTAATTATAAATAAGAACTAATACCCTTTACTATAAATAGACGTAATATAAGATAGACTATAGAAAGTAAGAATCTTTATAAAACTAGATATCTAGAACGCCTACTACTAAATTAGAATTAAGAAAAGTAATAAATAGAAAATAGTATTTAGAATATAATATAGACTATATAAATACCTAGTTATACCCTTTAGCTTAATAAACGCACTAGTAGCCTTCTAAGAAAGAATAAATATAGTACTAAGAGAATACTTAGATATATTTATATTTATATACCTAGATAATATCCTTATATTCTTAGAAATAGAAGAAGAATATATATAGTACGTATATAAAGTACTAGAAAAACTAGTAAAAAGTAAACTATTCTTTAAAATAAGAAAATATAAATTCTATATAAAAGAAATAGACTTCCTTAGATTTATTATTAAACTAGGAAAAATCAAGATTAATCTAGAAAACATTAGATTAATTAACGAATAGCTAATACCTAAGAACTTAAAGAAAGTACAATAATTTTATAGCCTAGCTAACTTTTATAGAAAGTTAATAGTAAAATAGTCTAAAGATATAGAACTAATAATAAGGCTTATAAAAAAGGACATACTATTTAAACAGATAAGAGAATACAATAAAGTATTTAATAAAATTAAAAAGAAGTTTATAGAAAACCTAGTTATTAGAATATACAACCTAGACCTACTAGTAATAGTAAAAACAGACGCATCTAACTTAGTCTATAGAATAGCACTAATACAAGAAGACCTAAAAACTAAGAAAGAATACTTAGTTAAATACTTCTCTAAGAAGATAAAAATAGTAGAACTTAACTACTAGATCTATAATAAAGAAATACTAGTAATCTATAAAGTATTTAAATAATAGAGAGTATACCTATAAAGAGTAAAATACTAAATAAAGGTCTATATAGACTATAAGAATCTTATAGGATTTATACTAAATAAAGAACTAATATAATAATATACAAGATAGTAGGAATTCTTATTAATATTTAATATAGAAATTATATATACAAAAAGAAAAGATAACTAATTTATAGATACTCTTAGTAGAAGACTAGACTTATAAAAAGAAGTAAGCGCTACTAGTATAGTTCTAGTTAAGAATAAGGAAGGATATTTAGTCTTAAATACACCTAAAATAGCCGTAATACTTAAAAGAATAGATAGTAAGCTAAATAAATAGATTTAGAAAATAACGCAAGAAGTATCTAAAGAAATAAAGAAACTAGAAATCTAAGAAGGATTAGTATAAGCCTATAGAAGAATATACATTCTAAAGAAGAACTAAAAAGAATTCGTATAATAATTTTATAAATTACTAGTATATAGTTACTAAGGTATTAAAAAAATATTAGATAGACTACTACAAGATTATTATATTCTAAAAGCAAGACAACTAGTAATAGAAGTACTACAAGATTATATAAAATACTAGAAGAATAAGTATAGTAGATATATACTATATAAGAAGCTATAACTAGTAGAAGTACTAGAATAACTATAGAGAGTTATTACAATAGACTTTATTATAAAGCTACCTAAGTTAAAAGACTTAATATTAGGAGTTAAGTATAATAGAATTTTAATAATAGTAGATAAGCTTATAAAGTACTTATACTTTAAACTATATAGAGAAAAAAGTAGAATAGAAACTACTATATACTAGGTTCTAGGAACTATAATTAGTTAATATAGACTACTAGACAAGATTATTATAGATAGAGATGTAAGATTTATATTAAAACTATAGGGAATAATAATAGTACAATTAAGAATTAAATACGTAATGTCTACTATATACTATTTACAAATAGATAGGTAATTAGAAAGAATAAACTAGATAGTAGAATAATACCTAAGATACTACCTTAATTATAACTAGAACAATTAGGTATAGTTACTACCTATAGTATAGTTAGTATACAACAGCGTAAAGAATATAATAATAAAAGTATTACCTTTCTTTATAAACTATAGATTTAACCCTAGTATATATAGAATACTAAGACTAAAGATATCTTAGTCTCTAAAAGGAGAAAACTTTACTAATAGACTTAAAAATATATATAATTAATTAAGATAGGATATAGAATTCCTATATAATAAAATAATAAAGTATTATAATAAGAAATATAAAGAGAGACCCTAATTTAAAAAAGGAGAAAAGGTATAGTTAGTATAAAAAAACATTAAGAGTAAGAGACTAAGTTTAAAACTAGACTACGTTAAGATAAGACTATATAAAATTAAGAAAGAAGTTACGCTAGTTATATTTAAATTAAAGCTACTAAATAAAATAAGGATATACTTAACTTTCTATATAGTACTACTTAAGATAGTACTATAAAACGTAGAACTACTAGTATATAAAGTAGATACGTATAGAGAATAAGAAGAATAAGAAGTTAAAGAAATCCTAGTATACTAGTTCTATAATAGTAGGAACTACTATCTAGTAAAATAGATAGGTATAGACGAAAAAGGACAACTATAGGAAGAAATATAGGAACTAGAGGATAACCTTAACTACTCTAAGAAACTAGAGGACTTCTAAAGTTAAAACCCTCTAGAACGCCTAGTAGTAAACTAAGAGAACTAAGAAAACTAATATTACTATTACTAGATAGTGAGGTAATAGGAGCGCCTAACGTAAGACCTACTATAGCAACACTAAATACCTTGTCTAAGTCTAGCTTAGCTTTTAGAGCTACTAACTACTTAGCTAATTTTTTATTATTTAGCGCTTTTATCTTATAAAGATAGAAGAAATAAGCTTAATTCTCTACTAGCTTACTCTACGTAAGCTCCTAGATCTACTTATATTTAGCTTTAGCCTCTATAATTTAAGATAGTAATTTCTCTTAAGCCTAGTTAATAGCTCTCTCTATTATTATTAAGCCTAGATACAAAAATAAGTATAATAAATATATACTCTATAAGAGAGATACTAAACACGTTATAAGAGCTATAAACGTTTATACAAATATATACTTTATAAGCTCTACTATTATTTATAGAAACTATATAAAGAGAATACTTAAGATTTAACTTAGAGGAGGTATAATAAAAACAAGGAAATATTTTAACACTATTACGTAACACGTAATTAGTAAGAAGATATTAACGTTATATAGAAGAAGTAACTATAGAGAGTAATAAGGAACTAGAAATTAATAAAGAAAGTAAGCTAATAACTTTAGCTCTAGGATAGATAAATAAGGACCTACCTAAAAGAAGAGATAGTGTTACGATAGTAACAAGAGAATTATAGATAAAACTAATTAGCCTTATAACTAAAGGATTAAGTTCTTAGAAATATAAGGAATATAAACTTAATTAGGAAACTATATATAATTAGGATACCTAAGGTAATCTATAATCTATAGACTCTTAGTATTAATAGATTATAAATTAGGGTAATCTATAATCTATTATCTTTAGTAGTAATAGATTAATAGATTAAGACAAGTATATAGTTAGTAGCGATGCGTATTATTAGGATAGTATTAGTAATTTAATTATTAACTACAAGTAATAATATAAAGATAGTTATAAAATATCTTCTATTATTTATAGCTTATTATAGATTATAATACAAGCTTTTGTTATTACCTTATAATCTACTAATACCTATCTAGGCTATTAGGAAGTTAACCCTAGTAAGCCTATAACATTATCTATATATATAGTATAGAAGTTGTCTAAATATTCTAGTAGGGCTAAGTTAATAGCGCGCTAAAAGGTAGCTAGTACGTTAGTAAAGCTAAAAGGTACTACCTTATAAGTATATATACTAAAGTAAGTAATAAATATAGTTAGCTATTCTAAATTTAAAGTAATATATAAGTAGTAAAAGGCGTGTATTACGTTAAATTTAGAGAAAATCTTTACTTTATTTAAGTAGGCTAGTATTTCCCTAAAAAATAGAATAGGGTACTAGTCTTTAATAGTAGATTTGTTTAGCTTATAGTAGTCTACGTAGACTTATAAGCTACTATCTAGTTTAGCTATAATTAGTAAGTTATTCCTAGCTAGAGAGCTATAATTACTAATAAAGCCCTTACCTTCTATTTCTTAGATATATTTCTAGATTACTTTATTTTGTTTTCTAGTAAAAAGGTAAGGTTTAGTATCTAGGATTTTTACGCTAGGTTTAAAAGTAATTTCTAAGTTGTATAGCCTATAAAGAAAAAGTTCCTTAGTAGCTTTCTTATTAAAATAAAGTATTAGGTCTTAATATAGTTAGAGTAGTTCTATAGACAAGATATCCTTAAGCTCTACTATAAGAAGTAGTATTCTATCTAAAGTAAGTACTATAAGTATATATCTACTTCTTCTAGTAAAGGCCTTAATTATATAATAACTAATAGTTTAAATATCTATTAACAAGTTCTATTTATACTTATTAAGGTGCCTACTTAGAAGCTCTATAGGAGTAGATAATAGTTTAAGCACTAGCTTCTTTAAAGCTATAGTAAAGTAATATCTAGGTATACTATAGTATACTACTAAGGAGATTTTATTAGTTATCTAGTAGTACTATTAGTAGTAAGTATTAGGGAATAATAACGTTCTATAGTAGTAGTTAAGTTTAATAGTATAGGCCTTATACTATAAAAATTCTAAAATAAAGTTAAATTAGCTTATATTTTTAATAATATAGGTAGAAGTCTATTTAATATATACGCTTACTTATAAGTAGAACTTAACCTAATATATAATAGACTTAGATAGAGAACTATTATATCTTTTATAGATAATAAGTTAAAGTAGCTAGATAGTTTATAATTTTATAGTCTTCTAAGTAAATTTTTATTAAATAAAGTTTACGTTAGCTTTATTATTAGCTAGGGTTCTAGCTATATAGAGTACTATAGGGTCTTTACTTAAGAAGCTAGTAAATAAGAATTAGTTTAGCTTAGCTTCTATTAGATTAGTTAGTAGTTTCTTATACTAGACTATCTATATTCTATAAGTAAGTATATAAAATATAGCTATACTAGGAGTTATACTTTAGTAGTTAATAACGCTCTTCTAGTTTGTATAATCTTTAGGTTAAGGCTTTAGGCCTAGAGAATATTGTTTTCTAAATCCTAGTCTAAGTTAGGCTCTAGTTCTAGCTCTATATCTAGTTAAGAGTTATATTTAAAGAATTAGTCTTCTATTTCTATATCTATTTTAGAGTCTATTACTATATAGGTAGCTATATAGTAGTTTATAGTATTAGTAAGTATCTTAGATCTAGTAGCTTTTATTTATTTACAAGTAGTATAGTCTAGCTTCTTAATACCTATTTTTCTATAGCTTTAGTATAAAATTATTTTAGAGTTCTTAGGTTTAATTATAGTAGCCTTTTTACTAGTTAGGTATATTCCTCTAAATATACCTTTTAGTTATAGTTAATAGTATTTTAGTTCTTATAAAGTTATAGCTAGTTCTTCTTTAAAGTTTTATATCTACACTTTTAGTTTAGCTCTTATAGGCGCTAGGGTATAAAGCTAGGTTTACTTAGGGCTTATATCTAGGTTGTAATTATTTACTTTATTTTCTAATATTAAGATTATCTTTTAAAAATTAGTAGAGCTATTATAGATACTAGGGGCAGTACTAGTAGCCTCTTTAAGCTAGGGTTGCAGCTTTTTTTAAAGGTAGATATTATATAGCTATAAGTTCTATTATAGTTTAAGGCTAATATTATTAAATTTAGAAAGGAATTTAGCTTATACTAACTAGGTAGTTTTGTAAATTAGTTAATCTAGTCTAAATTTAGCTATTTCTAGGGTTTTATAACGTACTTCTCTTAATCCTACTATATCTATATTACTAAATTAGTAAAAAAGTGCAAAGAAATATATAAATTCTTCTTAGTATAAGTAAGTAATACTATTTAGGATAGTAAGGTATAAGTAAGCTAATCCTATATAGTAGCGTATAATAACGTTAGCTTAAGTTTATAAGCTAATATATTTTTTTCTATTAGTAATAAAGTAATTATATATAGACTAGATAAAGGATATAATATTTATATAGCGTCTTATACCTAAAAATTATAAGAGTTTTATAAAGTAGTTTTCTTATTCTTTATACTAGTAAAAATTAAAGGCTAGCTCTTAGATACTAGTTAAGAAGAGAGTTAGAGTAAACTCTTCTCTATTAAAGATATAGTAGCTTACTACTAGTACTTAGGGTTTAAACTCTCTTTTAAAGAAGCTAAGTTACTAGCTTTATAGTAAGATCTTAGTATAAAGTAGTTTTATATCTTTCTACGCTAGTATATTAAAGTTAAAGGTTTTTAGCTTAGTTTATTTAGCTATTAGGTCTTCTTAGTAGATTACTACTTTACGTAAATAGTTATATTTTACTATAGCTTCTTCTTATAGAGCTTTATACTAGGTAGCTCTTTAGCTTAAAGTATTATATTACTCTATAATATAGTTATAGTCTAGTAGTAATTATACTAGGTATTCTTAGAGTTAAGCTAATTAGTTATCTTATTAAGAGAGTTATTTATCTAATTTACTTACTCTAGCTATAAGCCTCTAGTTTTATTTATTTACTATATTAATTATATCTTATATCTAGGTGTTTATAACTACTAGGTATAATACTATTCTAGCTAGAGTAAATTCTCTAAGAGATAAGTAATTACTAGGTTTATTATCTTTAATTCCTTAGTTTAAAGTTAGTAGTAGGGTATAAAATAAGGGTTAGAGCTTAGTAAACTTAGTAAGTAATTTCTTAAGTTTATTTTAAGATATAAAGACTATTCTTAGTAGTAGGTCTTTATTAATTATAGTATTTAATAGTAAGTTATCTCTTAGCTCTTTTAGGTTCTTAAGCTTAGGTGTAGGCTAGAGTAATACTACTTAGCTAACGTTTAGTTAGGCGTTATTAATTAAGTTATTTAATATAGTCTAGTTATTAAAAGAGACCTTAGTAACTAGTCTATACCTTAGGAGGCTACCTTAGTTAAAGGGAGTAGGGTCTATATCTAGGTTAAATTCTTCTATAATAAGTTAGTTAAGAGTAGCTAAGTCTATTATAGAGCTATTAGCTAGGAAAGCGCCTAGTACTTATTAGGGAATTATATTAGGTTAGAAATTAAGTTTACTAAGTAGTCTTAGCTAAATAAAGAATTTAGAGTCTATTACTTATTTTCTTTTATCTTTCTATAAAGAAGTCTTAAGATATTATTAGAAGTTACTTAGTACTTTTTTTATTAGAGTAGTTAGTATAGTAAGTCCCTAAGTCTATTTTTCTAGAGACTTAGTTCTAGCGCGTATTTTATAGATTTTTTATAGTATAGTAGCTTTAGAGTATTTTCTTAGTTCTTTACTAGATCTATAGTCTACTATTTATAGTATATCTTTATCTTATAAGTATACTTAGTTTAAGTAATAAAGAGGTTATAAGCTAGTATTATTTTAGTTTAAGAGGCTAGCTTTTAAAGAGATAGAAGATTTTTTATATAACTAAGTTATAGTATAATAAGCTAAGTTATAGTAGTTATATACTATATTAGTATATTTAGCTATTAGTTTGTAGAGATTTAGATCTTTAGCGCTAGCTAGTAAAGGTTTTAGTAAGGTCTAGGGCACTTTATTACTTAGTTCTTGTAAATTAAGTACTAGTAATTTACGTAGGTTTAGAGGTCTTTTCCTTCCTTAGTACTACTACCTAGGTTTAATACCTAGTATAAGTACGCCTTTACTTAGGTATACGTAGTAAGTATAAGCTAAAGCTTTATAACCTATAAAGTAGTTAAACTACTTTTCTTTAGTATGTATTTCTTTCTAGAATATTAGCGCTAGTACTAGTAAAAAGAGAGTACTAGAAACCTTAACTAGAACTATAATATAGTAAACTTAAGAGGCTACCTAGCGCGCTATAGCTAAGGTAGGATCTAATTCCTAGTAGTATAGTTCTTTTTAGCTAGCTAGGCTTAATTAAGAGTTAGCTACAATTAGCTATCTTATAGTAACTCTAGTATAAGTAAGAAAGCTACTAGCGTAGTTCTAGGTTATAGAGAAGCCTATAAAAGTAAAATATTTATAGAGATCTACTATTATATAAAGTAGACTTTACGTAAGATAACTTAATAAGGTAGTTTTAATAATTAACTAAAAAGAGTAAATAGTAGATAAAGCTATCTAAGTAAGTACTAGGT
>JALNQF010000815.1:0-13609 GCA_028456385.1 Ophiosphaerella korrae | reverse complement strand
TAAGGGAGTTATCCCTTATATCTCTTATTTTCGCACTAATGTTAGTAAGTTTGCAACTTACTAATATTGCAAACTTACTAACATTACAAAACTTACTAATATTGCGAACTTACTAATATGTTAGTAAGTTTACAACTTACTAACATTTAACTACCTTTCTACTTTTAGTTAGCGCTTAGTAAGCTACTAGGTATATATACCTAGTACTTACTTAGATAGCTTTATCTACTATTTACTCTTTTTAGTTAATTATTAAAACTACTTTATTAAGTTATCTTGCGTAAAGTCTACCTTACACTTAGATTCTTTTTCTATTTTTCTATAAACTAGGCTCTATCTTACGTCTTTATCTTTTTTTAGGTCTATTACTAAGTTCTATAATTAGTATTCTAGAAGATAGTCTTTAGGTTCTATAAGCTATTTTTCTTATTTCTTATATTCTATAGGGAATTCTCCTTTATAGGTACTTATATTAGCTTTTAATATTTCTATTTTATAGTAGTTAATTTTTCTTGTTCTTTAATTAATATATAGGTTTATTATCTATAACTATAGTATTTCTAGTATTATCTCTTATTCCTTATTAATTATCGTTATATTTATAAATATATTTTTAATTATTATCTCTACTAATTCTAGCGTAGAGAGAACTATCTTAAACTTAATAGGTTCCTAAAATAGTTTTCCTTTAATTATACTTAGTTATTAGGAGTACTTCTTTATTATATAACGTATTCTTTATATTTCTATAAACTTTTTTAATATAAAGTTCTTTATAGCTCTACTATTAATTATTAATTATACTTTCTTCTCTTAGTACGTACTTATCTTTATAATATATAGGCTTTTTATACTTTCTAGCTATTCTTATTTTAGTAGTTTTATAAATTATCTATCTTTTTAAAGCTATAGCCTTACTTTAAGCTTATATTCTTTATATTTTAGGTATTTATTATACGTATATTTATACTATAGTCCTCTTTAGATATATTTCTTAGATAGTTTTAGTCTTAGCTTTACTACTAGGTATCCTTCTTTAGGTATTGTTTTCTATCTTTAGATATCTCCTACTAGAATTACTCTTATATAGTTATAGCCTTTTCTTCTTATAAGCTATATACTATTATTTACTTTAGGGTTCCTATATATAATATAATTTTTTTCTAGGTATAATATCTATAATACTTTAAAGTGTACTAGATGTTTTAGGTTTATTATCTTATTATCCTCTTCCTAGTATTTATCTTTTCTAGGTATATCTATTATTAGAATATAGTATACTATTAGTATTCTTAGTATATAAGCTTTATTAATCTATTATATCTTTCTTATAAAGAACTACTATTCTCTTTATATAGGTATTCTTCTTACTATAACTATATATTATTTTATTTATTCTTAAAATAGTATAAACTTTATTTCTTTAGGATTACGTTCTTTCTAGTCTTTATACGCTTCCTCTATACTTATAACTAGTAAGTATTTCTAAATATACTTCTATTATTTATTTTATTCTTCTATATCTATTATTATATAGCTAATATAGCTATATATATCTAGCTAGGCGTACTTTATACTTTTTATACTACTTTATCTCTTACTTCTTTATAGTTTTTTAGAAGAAGCTATAGTAGTCTCTTTATCTAGTACTAGTCCTTTAGCTTAGATTAATTATATCTAGGGTTCTTCCTCTTTTAAATCTTCTATTAGTAAGTCTATTATATAAGCTATTTCTTCTAGCTATACTTTTATTCTTTTTTCTTTTATTATAGCTACTCTATTCTTTTATAAGAACTATCTTACTCTCTACTTACTAAAAAGATATATATAGTAGTTATCTTTATAATAAAAGGTCTAATAGAGTATTATATATTATATTTCTTTACTCCTAGCTACTTTTTTTTAAGGCTTAGCTTATACTTTTAGTACTTCTTTCTTACCTTTAGTTATCTTTAATTAGGCTTCTTTATCTTTATTATAGTCTTTACTTCTATAATCTTTTATAAAGTATTTTAGTTTTTTATACTTATAATATACTATATCTCTCTTCTTTTATAACTAGTAGTCTTTTATATAGTAGTCTTTCTTACTATAGTTAAAGTATATAAAGTCTTTATTTTTTTTTTCTTTTTATCTTTATTAGTATTAAGGATTATAAGGTCTCTAGTATCCTAGTTTCTAAGTTAGCTACTATACTTATTCTTTTTCTATTCTTAAAGATTATTGTTAATTTATATTACTTATTACTTTAAAGCTTTTAGTATCTTAGGTTTCTCTATATAAATTATTTTATATAGAATTTTTATATATTAGTCTTTAATTAAATTATAATATTAGAGTAAATTTATTTTATTCTATATTTTATAAGAGTTATTTAAACTATAATATATATTTAGGAACACTTTTACTTTATATAAGCCTTTTAAGTTTTTCTTCTACTTATTAAGTAATATCTATATTCCTAAATACTACTCTTATTTATCTAGTAAAGTATTTATAACTTCTAAAAATAGCTCTAGTTTTATCTTTCTATATTATTAGAGCGTATATTATATAGTTTATCTAGTAAGGTTTAAACTATCTTATTTTATCTTCTTCTAAGTATATTCTAATATATATTACCTTCTTTTCCTCTATATTAAAGTATAGTACTTATATATCTATCTAGAGTTATACTAATACTATAAAGAGTCTTAGTTTCTCTTTTATTCTATTAAACTTTTTAAGAATAAGTATTTTAAGTAGTTTTTTTGTTACGCTTATCTTTAGTCTTTAAGTAATTAATTTAATTTAGTTCTAACCTTTAATAATAGCTTTAATTTATACTTTATTTTACTTTATATAGTCTTATAGTTCTTTATTCTATATTTCTAAAGTATTAATTACTATCTTTATATTTTCTTTATCTAAGATTAGATTATTTATAGAGTCTTTAATTATTTCTTATACTATACTATATAATTTATAACTACTCTTAAGTACCTTAGCTATTTATTTAGTTAAACTTTCTACTATTATATTAGCTAGACTATACGCTACTTACGCTTTACTTCTTATAATAACTAAATTAGTAAGGTGTAATAGAGTTACTAGAGTTAACTTCCTAATAACCTTTAGGTTATTAGTAGATTAGGAGGTAATAATAAAAGCTTATATTATAATCTATAATAACTATAAATAATAGAAGATATCTTATAGCTATCTTGTATTAGTATTCTATAGTTAAAAGATTAAATTACTAATACTATCCTAATAATACGTACTCTATTAACTATATACTTATACTAATCTATTTATATAATACTATAGATTACTACTAATCTATTTATATATAACTATAGATTACTTTAATCTATTTATATATTATTATAGATTACTACTATATATCCTAGTTATAAGTAGTTTCCTAATTAAAGTTGTTACTTTACTTATCTTATACTTTGTTAGTATCTAAGTTAGGGCTAATTAGCTCTATTTTAATTTCTCTTATTATACCTATAATACTAATATAATAGTAGAAAGTATATTGATAAACGTAAGTAAAAGCTTATTAAGTAGTTATAATAAACTTAAATAAACTAATTATAAATAAAATAAATATATAAAGAATAATTAATATTTTTATAAAGTAAAATATAAAACTATAAAAATATATTAAGTAAAATAAAGCTTAAATAAAAGCTATTATAATAAGCTAGAACTAAATAGAATTAGTTACTAAAAAACTAAAAATAAGTATAATAAAGAAGCTACTTAATTTACTTAAACTAAAGAAGTTTAATAAAAAAATAAAAAATAAACTAAAACTCTTTCTAGTAACTATACTACTTTAGATAGATATATAAGTATTATACTTTAATACTAAATAAAAAAGTTACTTATATTAGAATATATCTTAAAGAAGATATAATAAAATAGTTAAAACTTTTCTAAATAGATTACTAATTATAAGTACTTAGAATAAAAAAAAATATAACTATAGCTATTTTTAAAATTTATAAATACTTTATAGAATAAATAGTAGTATTTAGAAATATTAATTTTACTTAATAAGTAAAAATATAGCTTAAAAGGCTTAAATAGTATAAAAGTATTTTAGAGTATATTTTTTAATTTAAATAACTATTATAAAATATAAAATAGAATAAACTATCTTTAATATTAAAGTTTAAATAAAAGAATATAAATAAAAAAACTAACTATACTAAAATCTTTAAAGAGATAAAAAATATAAATTAATAATAACTTTTAAAAATATAAAATAAATAAATATAAAATAACTAATAGCTATAATAGTAAAGATTTTATAGTACTAGATACTAATAAATATATATATATATATATATATATATATATATATACTTTAACTATAGTAAAAAAAGCTACTATATAAAAAACTATAATAGTAAAAACTTAGTATAAAAAGCTTAGTTAAAAATAACTAAAAATAAAAAAGAAGTATAAAAAGTATAAGCTAAATATTAAAAAAAAGTAGTAGTAAATAAAAAAACATAGTATATAATACTTAACTAAAATTCTTTTTATAAAAATAACTACTATATATACTTTTTAAGTAAATAAAAAGTAAAATAGTTTCTATAAAAAAGTAGATAGTAGTATTAATAAAAAAAAAATTAAAACTAACTTAAAAAAATAAGAAATATAAGAAACTTACTAATAAAAAACTTAAAAAGAAAAAAACTTCTTACTTTTTTAATTACTACTTAAGAAGTAAAAAGTAATAAAGAACCTAACTTATTTACTACCAAAAAATAAATAAGTAATTATTATACTACTAAGTAGTATAAAAGCTATTATATTATATATAATTAAGCTAAGTAATATAATATAGTAAAATATATAACTATTTAGTAGTAAATACTTTAAAATAAGTACTTTAAAGTAAGTACTTAGAAATAAATACTAAATAGTAAGTATATTAGAATATTAATAAACCTTTATAAACTATTATATTTTTTTATACTTTTTTCTAAATAGAGTATTATAACTAATACTTTAATTAAATTTTTATTTACTTATTAATACTTATATAATTTATAATTTTCTAATAAAAGCTTACTATTAATTAAGCTAAGTAACTAACTTATTTATTAACTTTACTTTTATTACTTTTACTTAGTTTTAAAGCTTTAATAAAATCTAATTATATATTAACTTAGTTTTTAGTATTATTTTATAAGTTCTTTTTTTTAGTTAATATTATACTATAGGCTATAGTAAGCTATAGCTACTTAAAGTATAAGTAAAGGTAAAGGCCTTTAAGTAATATATATACTATTCTACTCCTATATTTAATATTATTAAATACTTAGTTACTTTTTTAAGTTTATTTAGTATACTAGAGTAGAGCTACTATATAATAGTTAATTAATTATACTAATAATAAGAGCTAGTAATAAGCTACCTAGAAAGCTTTTAGTAAAGCTAAAGTTAGAGTAGCTAGAGTAAGTATATAAAGCTAAATATTAAGTTTTAAAATAACTACTTTTAGTTAAAGTAAAATAAAGCTAGTAGCTTAAAAAGCTAAGTAAATATTAGCTTTTATAAAGGCTTAGTTAAAAGCTATATAAAAAGCTAGTAAAAATTTAATTTTAGTAATATAATTAATATAGTTTTAAATTAAACTTTTAACTTAATAGCTATATACTTTCTTTAATAAAAAGAAGTAGCTAATATTAAATAGCTAAAGTAAGTAAAATAAATAAGTTAATATATAAGGTATATAGAATTTTTTTTATAAACTTTATTAAACTTAAAAAAGTAGTAGCTTTTATAACAATAAAGTATAAGTAGCTAATATATACTAACTACTTAGTTTTTTATATACTTATTAAAGTACTTAAGCTAGTTAATAGTTAGTTTATCTATTATCTAGCTATTATTACTAATTCTAATAGCTTAGTTTTATAAAATATAGTTTTCTTTATAATAAGTAAAGAAGTAGTACTTACTAGTAAAAATAAAGAATAGTAAAACTACTTAGCTAGTAGTATTAATTAAAGTAATTACTATTACTTATATATAGCTTTAATATATTATACTATTTTAAACTAGCTACTTATAGTAGCTAAGTTTTTATATAAGTAATTAAAATATATTATAAAACTACTTATATACTTAATAAAGTTAGCTAGTTACTTTTTTTTAACTAGTAGAATATTATAAATAGCTAGTAACTTATTAGTTATTTTATATTTATTAACTAAAGTTAAAGTAAAACTATAAAAATCTAGATTAAAAATATACTTAATTATTACTTTTTTTTTTAACTAGCTAAGTTTTTTTAAGTTAAGCTAGTAATTATATTAAGTAAGTATCCTAGTATAGTAGTAGTATAGTATTATTTTTACTACTTAGAAAACTATAGTAGTAGTTTTATTATATTATATTTAATTTAATTTAATAGAAAAAATTATAAGCTAAATACTTACTTTATTAAAAGCTAATTAAGTAATATAGTATTAAGCTATTATATATTAAGATAATATAAGTATATAAAGTTAGTAAAAAGTACTACTTACTTTCTACTTCTATTATAAAGAAAATTTTATATAATTTAGTAACTTTTATAAATTAAATTTATAATATAAACTATAAAAGTATTAAAAAATCTAATCTTAAATAATCTAATTTTTTTAAATTATTATTAATTAACTAACTACTCTCTTTTATCTAGTACTTAAATTATCTTTATTTACTACTATTACTTTTACTATTATTTTATTAGTAACTAAGTTTAACTAATTATAAATTAATACTTTTTATAATAGAGGTTTAAGTTATTAACTACTTAAGTCTTAAAAAAAAGTATAGTAAATTAAAAGTTAATAACTAGAGTTTATATAGTAATTATATAATAAGCTATAAATAATAAAATAATTTTAAATATATAATATTAAAGTATTACTACTTTTAGTTAGAAATTAGATTACTAATACTATTATAATAATATATATTACTACTAACTATATACTTTTAATTTTATACTAACTTTATAGCTTTACTTTTACTAAGCTTTATAAAGCTATAAAGTTATTATATATATTTATTATAATTAACTTTTTAATTAAGTTTATTATCTTTTATTATAAAGCTAATTAGTTCTATTTAGTTTTTTTTTATTACTACTATAATACTTTATATACTAGTATAATAATATAAAAGCTATTTTAAAAGCTTACTATAACTTTTTTTTAATAGTTAGTAATTCTAATTAAAAAGTTATTTTTATTTTTATTATATAAAGAGATATAAAAAATAAAAAGTAATTTATTTTTTAATTTTTTAAATATTATATATAAATAACTATATAAGTTAGAAATAAAATAAAATTAGAAATTTATAAAAAAAAAGTAAATTTTTATATACTTAATAAAAAGTAGTAATATTATGTAATCTATATTACTATATTTATAGTTAAAGTAATAGTATTTTTTACTAAGTTTATAAAGTAGTCTAATTTTTTAACTAAGTATATATTATAAGTTAGAACTTTACTTTATATAATTTAAGTAAGCTTATAGTAGTAAGTAAGCTATATAAGTAGCTTAGCTTAGATAGCTCTTTAATTAATAATTATCTTTTACTTATTTCTAAGCTTATATCTTATACTAGTTATAAGCTTAGTACTAAAAATTACTTAATAGTTCTATTTTATATACTATAGTAAGAGATTATAAGCTTAGTATACTCTTATCTTATTTTATTTTATTTTATCTATTACTTAAATACTTATAATATTTTATAGTAAGATTACTTTACTTAATAAAAGTACTACTTTACTTAATAAGTACTTATAATAGCTAGTATAGTTTATATAACTTTAGTATAATACTTTTAAGCTAGGTATCTAGTAACTAGTTAATTTAGAAGCTAATAACGTCTCTAATATCTACGCTAATAAACTAGTTTAACTTAAACTAAAGAGCTTAGTAATAGTAGAAGAAGTAGTTACCTATAAGTTTATAATAGAAAAATACTAAACTATAAAAGATACCTAGGTATTATAAATAGTACGCTTTAGAGCTCTAAGTACCTAGGTAAATACTATAGTTAATTTAAGCTATCTAGTAATAGCTAAAATAACTCTACTTATAAATAATAAAGCTATATTATAAGAACTTATCTAAATACTAAAGAGCTTACTAGCTTTATCTAATACTAGTACTAGTAATCTTATTTAAGCTTAATACTAAGCTTATCTATAAAAGGCTTACTAAAGATACTAATTACTAGAGCTTTAGTATAATAAGTAGCTATTATAAGTACTTTTCCCTTTACCTAAAACTTTTTTTTAAGCTTCTCTCTTTAAACCTTTCTTTAAGCTCTTTAGGTACTCTTAGAATTACTTTTAGAGCTACTTTAGATTATATATACTCTTTATATATATAAATACTTTTATAAGCTTATAAATCCTTTAAAGATTTATCTTATTTTATTAATATACTTATTATTCTATTATATCTAACTCTTACTAAATACTCTTTATAATTTAAATCTTTCTTACTCTAATTAAAAAGTAGTTATTAGATTAAATTTATTATAACTAATTAAAAAGTTATATATAGTAGCTAGTTAGCTTAGTAAAGCCTTTCTAAAACTAACCTACTATCTTTTTAAAATATAGAGGCTAGTAATATAGTTATAAATAGCTTATTAGATAATAAGCTCTTACTACTCTAAGAAAATACTTTAAAGTAAGTAAAAGACTTTATACCTCTTCTAAAGAGAATAGAGAGTAATACTACTCTTTTAAAAAAAGCTTTATTAGAGCTAATAATAGAAACTCTATAGTAGTTTATTTAAAAATTAATATACGCTTTATCTAAAGTATAAAGTAATAGTTTTCTACTTAAAGTAATTATAAAGTTAGAAGACTAAGTTAATATAGTATTATATATACTACTAGGTACTAGTAGTAGTAGAACTACTATAGGCTACCCTAGAGTAGCCTATAATAATATAGGTAAACTTATAAGTATACTTAATAAAGTACTACTAAGACCTAAGTTAAGCTTTAAAAAGTAATAACTTACGCTATAATAAGTATAAACTTAGGCTAGAAATATAGAAACTACTTTTAGATTAGTTTAAGCTCTAGAAGATACTAATATAAGACTCTATTAGGTATTAAATATAATCTAATATAATATCTATTATAAACTACTATAATAAAAGATTAATAATAAAGTTATTTAGACCTAAGATAGATTAAAGGTAGAATAGCGCTAGCTAGTCTAGGACCTAGTATTAACAAAGTTTTAAAACTACTCTAAGTTCTAGAACTATTAATAGCGTAGTAGTAATAGCGTTAATTTCTTCTTACTATATCTACGTAAAAAAAAAGCTATCTTCTCTAATACGTTTATTAAGCTTAATAATAATAAACTAAAGATTTTATATATCTAGTTAAAGATACCTAAAGCGTATTAAACTAAGCTCTAATATAATAGAAGTTTAAATAACGTTAGCTTTTAAGAGGATTTTAAAAGAGTACTTTAAAATATAGAAATAGTAGTTACTATAACTAGACTAAAGGTAGTCTATAATATAAGTAAAAATAGATCTACTTAATTTTAATTAAATCTTTATAAGAGAAAATATCTAGTACCTACTTAAAGGTATAAAGTACTTAATAAAAAATAAGATTAGTAGAAGTTTTAACTTTTACTTAAGAGTAAACTAATAAAGGACTAGTAGTAGCCTAGTTTTTTAGCTAAAAAGCTAGAAGAAGAAAAAGTTAGTAACTAGAAAGGATACTAAAAGCTTTACTAGAAGAATAAAGATTTTAAATTAGAAAAACTTTAATTTAAAAATAAAAACCTAGAGTTAAAAAAAAAAAAGCTCTAGTTACTAACTTTTCTTACTAGTAATTAGAGTAAGAAATAAAAAGAGAATATTTAAGGATTATAGTTAATATAGTTATACTTCTAGGAAAACCTTAGTAGTATTCTAAGCCCTTTATAATTTAGGCGTAGAGGTAAACCTAATTAATAAAGAAAGTACTAAACTCTTAGTATACCTAAATATAGAAATAAAAGGTATTTCTATAACTATATTTTTAAATAATATATAACTAGCTATTTATATAGTATATAATCTTATAGTTATATATAAAGATAATAAAGGAATTAAGTATAATATTAGTCTTTAATACTTTTTAGAAGTAATCTATAGTAGTTATAACTTTATCCTAGAGTACTTATAGCTAAGAAAAACTAACTTATAGATTAGATTTCTATTAAGTACTTTCTAATAGTAGCTAAAAGAGTTAAAAGATAAAAGAATAACTTTAGTAAGTACTTAAGAGCTATTTAATAATATTATACTAAGAAAATAAGTATATATCTTCTATTCTAATAGGCTTGTCTATATAGTACTAAATAAAGAACTAAGAGATATAGTTACTTAGAATATTTATTAGTTTACTACTAGGCTACTATTAAGAAAGCTTAGTAGACTATTAATATAGAAGGGACCTAGTAGAGATACTATTATAGATACTACCTAGTACTATAAGTAAGGTCTACTCTAGCTAAAGAATACTATAAACAAGATTATTAATTATATAAGATATTGTATTAAAAATACGCTATTACTATTATAGCTACTAGAAGAGATAATATAAAGAGTAGTAGTAAGTATATATTATAAAGATCTTAAATAGTTAAAACTACTAGTAAAGAAAGCCTAGACTCTTTCTAATAATAGCCTAAAAGGCTACTAGTATATAGATAACGTGTTTAATAAAGAAGAAATAATATATATTCTAAAAGAACTATACTATAAGTAGCGCGTATTTAGTAAGAATTAGATAAAGATACTTACTCTTTATAGAGAATATAATTACGCTATAGAAATTAAAGAGAGTAAGAAGATCCTAAATATCTTAATATATAACCTATCTTACTAAGAACTAGATATCTTTTAGGAATACCTTAATATAGCGTAAGAGAAAGGATAGATCTACTTAAGTAAATCTTAGTAAGTACTCTAATTCTCTTTATTCTAAAGTTAAATAGTACTTTTTATCTCTATATAGACTATAGAGGCCTAAATAAGATTATAATTAAAGATAGATACTTAATCTCTTTTATAAGTAAGATATTAAATTAACTATTTAAAGTAAAAATCTTCTTAAAGCTTAACTTTTATAACGCCTATTATAGGCTATATATTAAGAAAGGTAATAAGTAGAAAATAGTATTTAAAACAAGATATAGTTATTTTAAATATCTTATTATACTATTTAGTTTAGTAAATATACCTATAACCTTTTAGTCCTATATCTACTATACCCTTAGAGAGCTAGTAGACTATATCTATATTATCTACTTAGATAATATCTTTATATACTCTAAAAATAAAGAGGATTATATTACTTACGTTAAAGAAGTACTAGATAGACTTATTAAATAGAGACTCTACTATAAAGTAAGTAAATATACTTTTAATACTAAATTAGTTAAGTTCTTAAGCTATATTATTACTCTAGAAAGAGTAGTAATAGACCTAGTAAGAGTAAAAACTATTAAAGAGTAGCTAGAACTAAAGAGCTATAAAGATATTTAGGTCTTTTTTAGGCTTACTAACTTCTATAAGAAGTTTATATATAAATACTCTAAAATAGTTAAACTTCTAGTAGACTATATAACTACTATATAGGCTCTACTACTAACCTAGTAGAGTTCTAAAAGTAAGCTAATTAAAGTAAAACGTAAGAAAATAAAAAAAAGCTTTACTTACTAGTATAAACTATAGAGTTAGCCTAATAATATTTAATTAGTATTTGTTATAAGATACGAGCTTAGGAATAAGTAGGAGATAATTATTAATTAAAGAGCTATCTAAGCTAAGCTACTTATATATAGTAGAGTAGCTTAAATAGCTTATATAGCTTACTTACTACTATAGGCTTACTTAAATTATATAGAGTAGAGCTCTAACTTATAATATACTCTCTAGGTAAGCTGCGTAGTAGAGCTATTTAATAAGTATTATAGTAGTTATCTAAACTTAGTTAAAAATAACTTTACTTACAATTCTATTTATTTTAGGCTTATATACAAGTACTAAGTACTTATACGCTACGCGTAGTATATTTAGAGTTTTCTTAGCCTTATAAACTCTTTAGTAACTATTATTATAGCTATTATAAGTTACTATTTTTAAAGCTTTTAAAGCTTACTTTTTATATTAGTAATTATTATACTAACTTATTCTTATAGAGTAAAGCTAAGAAAGCTACTTACGCTTATATATCTTGCTCTTATACTATCTCTAAAGCTACTACTACTACTACTACTACTACTACTACTACTACTACTACTAAGAAGAAGAAAAAATATACTAAAAAGACTTTAGTACTATAGACGCTCTTACTCCTACTTTTTTATACTTCCTTTTCTAAAAGAGTTATAAGTACTCTTTATAAAGAGCCCTACCTCTACTATACTTATAGCGCGTTAGTAGGCTACTCTAATAGGAGCTACTATAACTTTCTTAAAGAAGAGGTTTAGCGTTATATATACTATACTACTAGTAGCTATAGCTATATTCTTATATAAGTTAATTTAAAAATTTTACTCTAGCTCTTTAATTTACTACTTTAAGAGCTACTCTAGCTCTTTATCTAATATTAGTTAACTAACTTATATTATAGCCCTAAAATTACTTACTACGCTACTATTACTTTTATTACTACCTAAGCTTATAAAGCTCTAGAAAAAGAGCTTAAAGCTCTCTAAAAGACTTTCTATATACTACTTAGTAAGGTTATAGAAAAGACTCTAAGTCTTTAGACTCTTCTACTACTCTTACTTCTACTTCTACTTTAGCCTATACCTATACTTATACTTACTACTACTACTACTCCTACTTCTACCTATAATCTTACTACTACTATACTTACTAAAGCTACTATTATAATAAGAGTAGTTACTACTTTACTAGCTAGAGACGCTTAAGCTAAAGAGGCTTTTACGCGTTATTTACGTATAAAAGCGCTTCTTAGTAAGTTTATTAATTTTATATTTTAAATAGATACTTTATTTTAAGCTTAGCTCTAAGCTTTAGCTCTATATTTTAGTACTATACTTTAGCGCTCTAATTTAAAAACTTCTTTATATACTTTATACTCTACTTTTATAATTCTTATAACTTAAGCTTAGCTTATATATTCTTAAAGTTAAGGTAAGCTTTAAATCTCTTAAATTACTACTCTAGGAAGTACTTAGTTAGGCTATTTACTAGTATCTTACTTGTTAGTATATAAGAAACTTAAAATAAGCTTTTAGTATACTTTTATCTTAGCTATATATTCTATATATTTACGTAATATAAGTGTATTATTACTCTCTTATTTTTACTTATAATAAGTCTAATTATTTACTAATTATTATAAAAAATTATCTAAGTAGCTTCTAGGTCTAATATAAGCTCTTAAAAGAGCTTTTTTAGTACTATTACCTTTTTACTTATATACTTAAGTACAAGTAGCTTAGCTTTAGTAGTAGAAGTAGTTACTATAGCTTATTATACTACTTTCTATATTACTACTCTACTAAAGAGTATTATAATATAGCTATAA
>JALNQF010000814.1:0-13609 GCA_028456385.1 Ophiosphaerella korrae | reverse complement strand
ACACCACTCACGGTTGTGGCCAGAGCCCTTCTAAAGAGAGCACTCATCTGAGAATTTGAGTGTACGCGAGTGCTACTAAAATTAGCGATACTGTCGACAGAACTGCTAGTGCTTCTGAGCATAGATAGGCTTGAGTTTTGGTCGCTTTTTGCAGCGGTGATTAGTGAGGTTATAACCTTTAAGGCAGCAGTATAGTGTATCGTGGCTAGGTGGCTTCGAACGAGTCCTATCTGCTGCTACAAATACGGCGGCTTTAGCAAGCTCTAAATACTCTAGCTTTGGCTGTGCGCGAGCCTTGCGATAGATGAGCTTCTTCTGACGTAGCGATAGTATAGGTAGACGGCCACTGCGAGGTTTATCTTTGACGTTGCCTGTTTCGTGGTACTTTTTCATAATCTTGCTCACAGCTAAGTGTGTGCAGTTGAACTGCCTTGCAGCTTCAGAGTGCCCTGCACCAGCTAATACTATCCCAACAATCTGGTTGCGTGACCCCAGACTAATATTTGGCATTCTGCGAGCATTTCCATCTATCTCTTGTCCGAATTGGCGCGGTGTAGCCATAGTTGTGGTAGGTTGAAGTGATGAGGTTGTTTGGAGGTGCACGGTGAGTTGAGCTTGGCGTTCCAAACTTTTGCGCTAGTACAGTAGCTAATTATTAGTGTATTAATTGATTAAATATAATAACAATAGCAGAGCCTTACCTGCGACGAAGGAGTCGTGAGTCAAGTTTTCGAATTCTGGAGAGCCTGGACAAGCTGGTGCACTTTTGGCAGGGTGAACCTTATGGATTCCTTCCCCTGATAACGGCAGGTTTGGCAAATTACATCCCAGCACACTATATAGTTCGATGAGCCTAGAATTATTATCAGCTTGGTTTCTGTGGATTCGATCAGGCCTCATATAGAAATTGATCTGTCGAATTAACCGAATCGAAAAGAGAAGCAATGAGTCCGGGAATACTATGGCTGGGAGTCAAGCAGTCATCGTAACTGCATTTCACAAATTTTTCCGCCGAGAGGTGCTCGAGAATAGATCTGAAGGTTTCGTCGCTTCGAATCCGAACAAGGTCAGAAATAGATATAGCGTCTGCGATTTTAAACGTTAACTAACTCAGCTTCGATAATCTGACCTTCGCAGCATACTTATGAAGAACAACTCTGTTGCCCGATGAAGTGTCCACCCTCTGTGGACAAGTTCAACAATCAGCCGATGTATCCATGGAATGGTATCTAAAAGCGCCTTTCGGTCACGCTCTCTGATCTCGGTAATGGACCGAATGAGTTCGTCGATCGCTTCTTCAGAGACACCCTTTTGCCGGATTAGTTCGCAGTATGATGGGAAAATAAGCACATGAAAATACGCGAATGACCTCTGAAGATCTACATTCTCAAGAGATGACTTGGTGAGAAGGGCCAATTTTTTCCCTACCACGATGAGTTCACCATCCAACTCCCTGAGCTCTTTACAGCATTACCTCTTGGATACAACATATGCGCGCCGAGAGAATCCTTGGATAACATCTTCGTACTTTCCCACCATATTGAGTCCTAGTTCTGACTGCTTCGCACGCCATCTATTTCCTTCAGGTGCACTCTGAATAAACTGATTGAATGCTAGGGTTTTCCGCGATTTTGTTGCTCGCTTTTTCTTTTGTGATTCTGAAAGCGGCCTGGATGGTGTTGATGACCCTAATAGCGCTGACTTAGATTGTGATGACTCTGATGGCGCTGATCCAGATTGTGGTGACTCTGAGTTAGATTGGAGCGGCGGCCCAGTTCCGGACGGTTGTGAAGGCGACTGTGGCTCGGTAGGCTCAGTCTCCGACTGTGGCGTCGGTGTCGAAGTGTTTATCGAAGCATTTTGTGTGGATCCTATGGATTGGGAGGCTTTTCTTTTCCTTGAGTCGGACGATAAATCCGTCAATGTGACGACTCCTCCGTCGGACAAGCCTTGCAGAGGAATGTTGAAATCATGGCAATTCTGGTAGTGCTGTCGCATGCGGCTAAATAACTCTAATTGAACCAACAAAAAGCTCTCCTGAATCGCCATGATGGGGGAGACTATGGCCACAGCTCTGTGAACCGTTCAACTGACGTTGAAAACTGCGAATTACGCTATTCTGCTGGCCAGCCCAGCCAAGACCGGAGGTCATGCACGACGGCACAATCTTCCCACCCACAAATTGCAAGTTCGAGAAAGCATACTATCTGAAGTGCAACTATCCGACGCGCACTGTTGCTTTTTTTTCCTTGCAATGATGAATCTGCAATCGAAGTGCGCCTATCACTATGACAAATGAGAAATTTACGCCATGTGGTAGGATCGAAATACTGGCTTACTGATGTTGCAGCTAGCATCTTCGGGACATGTAGAAAATAGTTCCGAAGGAGTAAAAGAATTCCTCTCCCTGGGGTTCGCTATACATGTACCACGAGTGTCGCAAGGCTGAACCTCTTACGCTCCGCTCGAGCTGCCTTCTTCTTCACCGGTGCATGTTTGCTCTGACGACACTAGCTGTGACCACAAAAATTGGAGCCAACAGCTTTTCAAATAAGAGGTGAACAGAAGGAAATCTTCTTAATGTCCTCGGGCACAGCAGAGGGATATTTAGGAATTGCACTCGTTGGTGTCGTCATTGAAAACTCAATGCTCTCCAATACTGAGGGACCATCTTCTTGTCAAATGAGCTGGCTCACGAGCCAGCTCATGAATCGACTCAGATGGCGATTGAGATGGCGATGGCGATCGATCTGGCATCGCGTGCGCGATGCTAGTGCGCGATACTAGCTCGCCACTAACTCAACTACAAAGCACCAACTCAGCTGCGGCACATCCCTTTGACAGGAGAGCAGCTATTGGGCAACGCTCAGCAAAGAGCAGCCCTGAGGCAGGAGAGTAATCAAAGAGCATCACAAAATATATCAATAGCAGCTAGAAGGCGGATGATAGTCAGAACAATCAATCTACTCCATTCTGACTCTGATTCGAATCCATCAATGAGTGACCATCAAATCTGACAGAACTCAATCAATTCTATTCTGATCTCTACTCACATCAGTGACTCAGTGACCATCAAATCTGATACTTCTCCATCCACAATGTCCCAGGATACTGCCAAGTCCAATGGGTCTCAGACCTCAGCAACGCACGCCTGCATTCTAGAAACATCGTCTTGTCCAATCGACATTCGGCCTCATCAAAGCTCGACGAAAGCACAACCTTGGTCGGCCAGACATCAACATTTGGCTCCGCCCCACCGAAACGATTCTCCGCCTCTAGGTGCTAGGATTGCTGCTAAGTTCATAGCAAGCTGATAGCCCTTCACGAGCTGGCTGATTGCTAGGCTTGTCAGGCTCTGAGACTGGCGGCGAAGCAGGTTACGCACGAGTCGGGCCTGCTGCTAGAGTTAGTCAGCTGTACACGGAGTCTCAGCAGTCCATGGAGCTCCTGTCGCTGTCGCTGCTATCCCTACTGGAGACGGTATCCTGACAACAGTAAGGCACGTACAAGGCCACAATAGAACTTAATGTAGAGCTGTTTAATCTATCCTCATACAAAACCTCAAAAATTTGATTGCGCGGGTGCTAAGCTATCGTACGAGAAGCTTCGCTAGTTCTGGTGGGGCTGGCGGGATGGTGGGGTGGCGGTGGAACACGTCAGTTAACAAGCGAGCGCCGGGCCTCATCAACTTTGCGCACCCGTCTGATCTCAACTCACAATGGCTCAACGCCACGCTACTCAGATAACTTCAAATGAAGCAGATATCTAGCTTGCTATCGCATCTATTGAATCAAACCAAATTCAAGGCGATTGGCGCGCTACTATAGTCTTCAACGTAGCTGAGAGAACTCTCCGCCACCGACGCGATGGCAGCCCTGTCAGCATCCACTGGGCGTGCAACTTTGTCAAGCGTACAGACAGTCTTACGGCGCGTTTCAATCGCGCATACAATAGATAGCGAGCCTTGTGTGAGGACCTGGCTACTATAAGTAGCTGGTTTGAGTTGGTGCAGAGATGTGCTCACTCAGAGAGAGGCTGTGCAGCGTCAAGTCAGTGAACGGCGTCAAGATGGAGAGCAATCAGGCCTCAGTCGCCAGGCTCGCGTGGCGCTGCAAGAGGTGCAGAGACACTGGGCATAACTCACGTACGTGTAAAAATGATGCAATAATTGCTGCTTCAATTAATATATCAATATGTCTACGCTACTCTACTGCGTTGTTGAGTTGTTGTACGCTTGAAGAGGTGCGCAACTTAGTTGGGTGCGCAGCTCGCTTTGTAAACCACGTTATCAGGGCTGCTCGCTAGAGCAAATCAGCCCTAGAGCAAATCAGCCTCAGCTCGGAGCCTCTCCAACTCGCTCAGCGGAGCCCTGAGTATAAGAGCCCTACCAATCAATAGCTAGTAGAATCAATCATCCATCTCCCACTCATTCCTAAGCCCGTGTTTTCCGTCACAGCTGTCGAGTTAATCCATTTCACGAGGCTGCAGCCCATCAAACTATAGAGTTCAGTTGTCAGATGAGCTGGCTTACGAGCCGGCTCATGAATTGATTCAGATGACGATTGAGATGGCCATGGCGATCCATCTGGCATCGCGTGCCCGAACTGGTACGCGATCTAGCTCGCCATTAACTCAACCATAACTCATCAACTCAACTACCGCCCATCCTTGGAGAGCCGCAGTACCTGCCGGAGAATTGAGATCTGGTCCAGCAATCACATGAATGACGGCTATCGTCAGTATGATGGCTCATCGCGTCATGACCAAACTGCGTAGAGCCGATACATGAGCAAAACACGAATCTCGAGATAACAGCTCTCCATTACCGAGCCGCAACTGCCCAGAAACAAGTATATAGATTGAGAGATAGAATAGCAGGTAGCAGACAGAACAATCAATCAATCAACTCACATCAATTCAACTGTTCACATTCATCTACAAGGGACCATCAAATCTGACATCAGTCTAGTTCAGTTGGGGATCGTGAGTGACTGAATAGCAACCTGTACTGAGAAAGGCGAGATTCAAAGGCTGAGATTGATTAGATGCCTACTGATCTGTTCATGTAAGTCACTGGACAGTTACAGTACCGTTAGGCGGACTTTGCAGGGAGATACATAATTAAGGTCTTGGGATGCGCTCATGGCCCGAGCGCTATCACGTGACTCCATCACGTGTAATAACGGAGATAGAGTATCAAATCCCTTCCGTTTCGCGTCCCAGGCATTGCAAGTAGATAGAACAGCGACAAAATAAGCGTATACAGTAGTGACTGGTATCAGCTTCCGGTTCCTGCACTTCGGTTATCCAGAGCGCACGGCCGCTCAGAAAGGCGCTTACCAAATAAGTGTTAGCGCTTTCTAGGAGCGATACATGTGGCTTAGAAAGTAGCGATCTCATGAGCTGTAGGTAGTGTGCACGTACCCCTACCCACCTATTATCTATACATTTTGAAACATCTACAAGGTCGGCAGGAGTAGGTCGGCCGTCCTCCCTGCTGGCGTGATTCAGGTGTTCGTTCACTTGTCGAGATGTAGGTATATTCGGTCTAGTTGCTGGCAAAATTCGCCTTTTGCTTATGCCCAACCAACAGCATGACAGCCCCACTGCGCCCTACCCCACCCGAGCTGAACTTGCTTAACCTCACAAATCGAAACTACAACAGCCAACTCACAGCGCTCTGTCTCGCACTCAGATGCGTATACTTTGGTATAACTTTGCAGCCTTTCTTTCTTTATGCTTGCTAACATTAATAGCTAGCACTATTATGCTTGATGAACGAGCGAGTTGCCCAGTTAGGTTGCCACTATTGAACCCAAACAAACCTATTCCCACCGCTCGCCCCCTGCCTAACCCTATGCGAAACAATGCATCTTTTACTATGGAGCGATACTGGCGAGTTTATCCTTACGGACAATTTAGTGGATGAAGAGGCAATCCCTCACTATGCGATACTTTCACATACATGGGGGCCTGATGCTGATGAAGTCACTTTTGAAGACCTGACAAATGGCACTGGCAAGAATAAGCCCGGCTATGAAAAGATTCGGTTTTGTGGAGAACAGGCTAGACAGGATAACCTACAATACTTTTGGATTGACACCTGCTGCATTGATAAGGAAAACAAAGCGGAACTTTCGCACGCTATTAACTCCATGTTTCGCTGGTACCGCAATGCGACTCGATGCTACGTCTATTTATCAGACGTATCTACAAGTCCCCTCGCGTCGAATAGGAAACGGAAATGGACGGAATATATGCCTTTACCATTCAACCGGGCAAAGATGGTGGCCGTCGGCAACGAGACGTACAATCCATTATCATGGAAATCAAATTTCCGGAAAAGCAAATGGTTTACTCGGGGCTGGACGCTTCAAGAGCTTCTGGCCCCAGTTTCGGTCGAATTCTTCTCTCAGGAACGTAAGCGACTTGGCGACAAAAGTTCTTTAGAGCAACTAATACACGAGATAACGGCTATTCCTAAGACTGCGCTCCAAGGAACTCCTTTATCTCAGTTTAGCGTTAAGGATCGATTTCAGTGGATAGGTGCCCGCACGACCAAGCTCGAAGAAGATAAAGCGTACTCATTGCTTGGTATTTTTGATATCAATATATCTCTTCGTTATGGCGAAGGAATGGCAAGTGCGTTCAAGAGGCTTGAGGAAGCAATCGACAAGCTTTCAATATGTATCCGAGACTTACGCATCACTGATCCTTGTGATGACAAGAAGCGTATCGAGGACACTAAGGGCGGACTTCTAGAGGATTCATACTGCTGGATCCTTGAAAATCCCGACTTCCAGCGATGGCGGAACGACTCGCAGAGTCGACTACTCTGGATTAAGGGTGACCCCGGCAAAGGCAAAACAATGCTGCTCTGCGGCGTTATAAACGAGCTGAACAAGTTGACAGCTAAGGCAAACCTATCTTATTTCTTTTGCCAGGGCACGGACTCGCGGATCAACAACGCTACGGCTGTGCTGCGAGGGTTAATATACTTGCTAGTGAATCAGCAGCCATCGCTTTTTTCACATCTGCAGAAAAAGTACGATCACGCTGGCAAAGCGCTCTTTGAGGATGTGAATGCCTGGATTGCTTTATCTGAGATTTTTAGTAGTATTCTGCAAGACCCCAATTTGAACAGTACCTATTTGATCGTTGACGCGCTCGACGAGTGTGTAGTGGGCTTGCAGGAATTGCTAGGCTTTATCGTGCGGATGTCATCTGTATCTCCCCGTGTTAAGTGGATCGTCTCTAGCCGAAATTGGCCGAGTATCGAGAGAGACCTTGACGCTGCGATCCAGAAAATGAGACTGTGTCTTGAGCTCAATGAAAAATCGATCTCCGATGCTGTTGCGACATACATCTGGTTCAAGGTGGATTGGCTAGCAAAGCGAAATCAATATACTACTAGTATACGGGATGCTGTCTGGCGTTACTTGTCGCTAAACGCAGAAGGCACTTTTCTTTGGGTAGCCCTAGTCTGCCAGGAGATGTCTAACGTCCCTGGATGGAGGGCTGAGCAGAAGTTAGCGACGTTTCCGTCTGGACTCAATGGCTTGTACAAGCGGATGATAGACCAGATTAACGATTTAGAGGAAGCTAACCTTTGTAAACGTATACTGGCTGTTATTTCGGCTGTGTACCGTCCCGTTACGTTAAACGAGTTAGCATCTTTTGTCGACGTGCCCAACGGAGTCATTGGCGAAGCTCTATCCGAGATTATAGGGCTCTGTGGATCCTTTCTAACACTTCGGGAACGCACTATATTATTTGTTCATCAATCAGCAAAGGATTTTCTGCTTGAAAAGGCATCTAACGAGATCTTCCCATCTGGCAAGGAAGAGACCCACTACGAAATCTTCTCAAGATCACTGAAGGTAATGCCTAGGACCTTGCGACGAGATATCTACAGGTTAGGTGCTTTGGGATACCCTATCGAGCAGGTGCAACAGCTAGATCCAGACCCTTTAGCGGCGTCCCGCTACTCAATTATCTATTGGGTCGATCACCTACATGACTGCAATTCCGGCGCTGTCGCAAACTATAGGATAGAGTCTCAGGACAAAGGCGCTATTGAGAATTTCATAAAAAAGAAATTCCTTTACTGGCTTGAGGCTCTAAGCCTCTGCAGAAGCATGTCAAAAGGTGTGCTTGCAATGGCAAAACTCAACGCTTTAGCCCAGGTAACTACTAAAGGAGTAATACTCTATATAATATATACTAATATAACCTAGAGAAGAGTAGATACACCTAGCTTTATAAAACTGCTTCAAGATGCGCGGCTATTCATTATGTATCATATTCAGGCAATTCAGAATTACCCACTTCAAGTATACATATCTGCACTACTATTTAGTCCAGACCGCAGCCTTATAAGGAGTTGGTATAAGGAAGAAGGACCGAAGTGGATCCTAGTAAAGCCAGTTGTAGGAGACCAATGGAATGCCTGCATCCAGACGCTCGAGGGCCATAGCAATTGGGTCAACTCAGTGGCCTTCTCGCACGACTCCGCCCGGCTGGCATCGGCGTCGTACGACAACACGGTCAGGATCTGGGATGCGAGCAGCGGCGCGTGCCTGCAGACGCTCGAGGGCCATAGCGGTTGGGTCAACTCAGTGGCCTTCTCGCACGACTCCGCCCAGCTCGCGTCGGCGTCGTACGACAAGACGGTCAAGATCTGGGACGCGAGCAGTGGCGACTGCGTCCAGATGCTCGAGGGCCATAGCGGTCGGATCAGATCAGTGGCCTTCTCGCATGACTCTGTCCGGCTCGCGTCGGCGCCGGATGACAAGACGGTCAAGATCTGGGACGCGAGCAGCGGCGACTGCGTCCAGACGCTCGAGGGCCATAGCAGTCGGGTCAAGTCAGTGGCCTTCTCGCATGACTCCGCCCGGCTCGCGTCGGCGTCGGATGACAAGACGGTCAAGATCTGGGACGCGAGCAGTGGCGACTGCGTCCAGACGCTCGAGGGCCATAGCGGTTGGGTCAGGTCAGTGGCCTTCTCGTATGACTCCGCCCAGCTCGCGTCGGCGTCGGATGACAAGACGGTCAAGATCTGGGACGCAAGCAGCGGCGACTGCGTCCAGACGCTCGAGGGCCATAGCAGTCGGGTCAGGTTAGTGGCCTTCTCGCATGACTCCGCCCGGCTCGCGTCAGCGTCGGATGACAAGACGGTCAAGATCTGGGACGCGAGCAGCGGCGACTGCGTCCAGATGCTCGAGGGCCATAGCGATTGTGTCAACTCAGTGGCCTTCTCGCACGACTCCGCCCGGCTGGCATCGGCGTCGGACGACAACACGGTCAGGATCTGGGATGCGAGCAGCGGCGCGTGCCTGCAGACGCTCGAGGGCCATAGCGGTCGGGTCAGGTTAGTGGCCTTCTCGCACAACTCCGCCCAGCTCGCGTCGGCATCGGGCAACAAGACGGTCAAGGTCTGGGACGCGGGCAGCGGCGACTGCGTCCAGACGCTCGAGGGCCATAGCAGTTGGGTCAGGTCAGTGGCCTTCTCGCACGACTCCGCCCGGCTCGCATCGGCGTCGGACGACAAGACGGTCAAGATCTGGGACACGAGCAGCGGCGACTGCGTCCAAACGCTCAATATTGGAAGGGCCCTCTACCATCTCTCATTTGACATTAGTAACTCGTATCTTTACACTGAGGTTGGCACTATCAAAATTAGTGCTTTATCAAGCTCAGGAATGCTTCCAATCAATTCAGAGCCTCAGAGTCCTCAGTATCAAGGCCTAGCCTTGAGTGTAAATGGTGTATGGATAACATACAACTCAGAGAACCTAGTATGGCTACCTTCCGAGTATCGGCCATCAAGCTCGGCAGTGTTAGGGAGTACAATTGGCATTGCGGTTAAAACTGGAAGGGTATGGATATGCAAAATCGATCTTGATATGTCCTCAGACCTTCGGAAATTTATATAAATATATTATAATATTATATATTTATTTTTTCTCCATATTTCATAGAGGGCCGGGGATCAAGATGAGCATATATCGGTCAGATGTGACGCTGCCAGATAGAGCTAAGCTGGCTCGGTACGATTCAGATGGCGATTGATCATCGCGATGATAGTTAGCGGCCTGCGATGTACATCTGCGCTATGCCGAGATAGCTCGAGCCGTGGCGCAAAGTTCTAGAGGCTTCTGCTGGGCGCCCTTCAAGCGCGCAGTCGCTTGCTGACTATTCTTAGAAGCGGACTGGACGTGATTGCTGTTGGCATCTCGCTCGAGACCTCTCAGTCACCACAGCCACGAACATAGATCCAGCCAGCTAGGCACTCGCACAATATCTACCTGCAGGCGTGCGCGACACATTTGCTGCTCGATCAGGGTACGGCAATGCTCCTGTCTCAACTTGATCCACCGTAATCTTGGACGACGCTCGCGTAGCGAGCAGGCTCAGAGTTAGCAGTACCTGGCTCGGGAGGAGGAGAAGAAGGCCCTTGTAAAGTTCTTGCTGCTGATGTCTAGTCTTGGGCAACCCGTGCGTATCAAATATCTTCGCTCGCTAGCATTCAATCAAGCGTCCAGGTGTCAGACTTGATGGTCACTGAGTCACTGGTGCAATTCGAGGGTAGAATGTGATTGATTGAGTTCTCTCTGTCTATCATCTGCCTTCTGGCTGCTACTGATATCCTTCGTGAGATTCTTTGATGACTCTCGTGCCCAAAGGCTGCCCTTTTGTTGAGTTGGAGCGTTGCCCGATAGTTCTTCTCCTGTCAAAGGTGGTGCGCCACAGCTGAGCTGTGGCGAGCTAGTATCGCGCACTAGCATCGCGCACGCGATGCCAGATCGATCGCCATCGCCATCTCAATCGTCATCTGAATCGATTCATGGGCTGACTCGTAAGCCAGCTCATCTGACACCAGGTAAGGACTAGCCACGAGCTTTCGAGAAGCGCGATCCCGAGCTACAGGCGAGAAGGGTTCTGTCGGATTTGATGGTCACTGATTGATGTGGAGATGATTGAATTGATGTGAATTGAGTTGATTGATTACTGTCCTCTATCTGCTGCTCTGCCTCCCATCTATACACTTGTCTCTGCGCCGATGCGGCTCGGTGATGGAGAGCCGTTATCTCGAGTTTTGTGGTTTGCTCATGTATCGGCTCCTCGCAGTCTGCTCGTGCCGCGATGAGCCATCATATTGACGATAGCGGTTATTTATGTGATTGCCGAACCAGATCTCAATTCTCCGGGCTGGCGCTGCGGCCCTCCAATGATGTGCCGCAGTTGATGAGTTGTGGTTGAGTTAGTGGCGAGCTAGTATCGCACTAGCATCGCGCACGCGATGCCAGATGGATCGCCATGGCCATCTCAATCGTCATCTGAATCGATTCATGAGCCGGCTCGTAAGCCGGCTCATCTGACAGTATTAAACTAGCTTACCTTGTCTGCTAATTCTTTGTACCTCTAGTATAATAGGCGGAAGAAAGCAAAGCTTATAGCTATATATTATAGGTCTCAATCCGTAACGAGATCACCAGGCCCAATCGGTGGGCAAAGTTATATGAAATCCTAGGCGCAGGGAATAGCTCTCAGAAAAGGAGGACGTCGAGGTATCTGAAGTCCTCGGCGTTCGGGTCTCGGACCCCTATCATTCCGGGCAAGCCGTTATCGTAGGCGGTGCCGTAGCGGATAAGGATGCCGGCCTTTCCTGCAAGTTTAACAAGTCTCGTTTGAGGCTTGGACAAGCCGGTCCGCTCTCTAAAGACTTTCTAAAATGCATCCCTTAGGTCATCCACGTCGTCGAACCAATGCCATCTGCTAGAGCCCATGCTGCTAAGGGCGCTCTCTAGTGCGTAGAGGGCGAAGCCGAAGGGTAGGATGCTTGCGCCAGGCCAGTCAACAACGCCTGTGATTTCAGCGCTGTCAGGATCAACCAGGATGTTCATCCCAATGAGGTCGCTGTGCGTGAGGACCAATGGATAGCATCCGTCGAGGAGCGCTGGCAGGGCGGCTTGTATTTCGGTGACGGCCGGCAGGAAGCGTTTTGAGAGGGTGTCGGCTAGATAGTTGAACCTGGTGGCGCATTCGGTGCTGATGGCGGACATATTGGCCAATCTCGAACTTGCTAGCTTGCCCTTTTGCCACGACTGCGCAAAGAAACTTGCATGCAATGTTAGCGGGTGGACGCGAAGAGAAGAGGTGAAGGTGAAGACATAGTAGTCCCAACGAACCTCGCTAGGCTAAGCACGGTATTCAGTCGTTTGTCGCGTGTGAGAGAGGGGCGAGCGATGACATAATTCTCTCCACGGAGCCTGTCCATCTAGTATATTGTTAGCGGTGAGCCGCTTGGATCGCCAACCCACCCGAGCTCAGAACAGCTGGGCACGACCTCTCCGTAAATGTCTTTTGCCAACTTCAACATGTTCATGTCTAGCAAAGCAGCCTGCTCTCAGAATTGGATGATTTTGTTGCCCTTTGGGCCTGCAATAACGGTGTAGTTGGTCAAGCCTTGGATGTTAACTGGCAGGATGTGTCCCTCATACTTCCGGCGGACAAAGGCATAGCATTCTATCTTAGATGACGACACACCAGCCTCAGAAAAGAAGGTATCGATGGCGTTGTTGAGAGTGTAGATGACATTAGGCATGATTGACTTCACTGGGGCGAGAGTCGGATAAGAAAAGCTGGCGAAGAGTGGAAGAAATGTGCTGCGCTCGTTTTGGGTACAGCGAAAGCGGCACATGACGGTGCCCCTTACTCAGCCGCTCGCCGCAGATGGGCGCATATGGGAGTGGCCAGGCGGTGGCTTGTGCGCCGCTGTTGCCGGGAGTTGTAAAAGCATAGACAGAGGTCTGACGGGGTGTAATACAGTGGATTGTATTTCCGAGGTGTGCTGCAAGGCGTGTGCGGACACGAAGCATGTGCGCCAGGCCCAGCTGTCCAAAATTCCATCGAGGGTAGGTGACGTGCATTATGCTGGAAACCTGTGTTGAGGGACGGATTCGCGCTGAGGCTAAAAATGCCTGCGGCGTGAAAGACTTTGGAAACACTACGGCACTTGTAATTCAAAGCTTCATGTACTATTGTCAGATGAGCTCATGAATCGATTCAGATGATGACGATTGAGATGGCCATGGCGATCGATCTGGCACAGCTAAGCGAGCCAACCAACTCAACTGCGGCGCATCTCTTCCTTGGGCACGAGAGTCATCAAAGAAGCTCACGAAATATATCAATAGCAGCTAGAAGGAAGATGATAGACAGAGAACCCAATCAATCACACTCCGACCCCTACTCGCATCAGTGACTCAGTGACCATCAAATCTGACAACTATAGGAATGGAGCTACAATACCTAGTGACTGAGCGTGGTTCTTTTCCTTCGCCGATCGATGGCTTCTCGTCGATCGGCACGAAAAAGTGCGCCGATCGTTGCAATCCAGTCCAAACCGACTTGCATGAAGCTGTACGCCCTAGCGAAGAGTGCCCTGGTGGGCCGTCCGTTGGATTGGCCCGTGATGGTTTCTGGAGGTGGTAATTTGGGACAAGGCTAGCCTTGGATGGGGGGAGAGTTCCTCGTTGTGCTCAGTCAACGAGTTGATAAGCTTTGCGTGAGCCTTGAGTATAGCTTCTGCTCCACCGGAAGCTGG
>JALNQF010000813.1:0-13618 GCA_028456385.1 Ophiosphaerella korrae | reverse complement strand
CTACTACTACTACTACTACTACTACTACTACTACTACTACTACTACTACTACTAAGAAGAAGAAAAAGTATACTAAAAAGACTCTAGTACTATAGACGCTCTTACCTCTACTTTCTTATACTTCCTCTCTTAAGGAGGTTGTAGGTACTCTCTATAAGAAGCCCTACCTCTACTATACTTATAGTGCGTTAGTAGGCTACTCTAATAGGAGCTACTATAACTCCTTTAAGGAGGGAGTTTAGTATTATATATACTATACTACTAGTAGCTATAGCTACGTTTCTATATAAGTTAATTTAAAAAACTACTCTAGCTCTTTAATTTAATATTAGTTAACTAACTTATATTATAGCTTTAAGATTACTTACTATACTACTATTACTCTTATTACTACCTAGGCTTATAAAGCTCTAGAGAGAGAGCTTAAAGCTCTCTAAAAGACTTTCTATATACTACTTAGTAAAGTTATAGAAGAGACTCTAGGTCTTTAGACTCTTCTACTACCCTTACTTCTACCTCTACTTTAGCTTACGCCTATACCTACGCCTACTCTTACTCTTACCTCTACTTAAAACCTTACTACTACTACGCTTACTAATACTACCTTTATAATAGAAGCTATTACTACTCTACTAGCTAAAGATACTTAAGCTAAAAAGGCTTTTATACGTTATTTACGCGTAAAGGCGCTTCTTAATAAGTTTATTAATCTTATATTTTAAATAGATACCTTATTTTAAGCTTAGCTCTAAGCTTTAGCTCTACGCTTTAGCGCTTTAATTTAAAAACTTCTTTATAGCTCTATACTCTACTTTTATAATTCTTATAACTTAAGCTTAGTTATATATCTTTAAAGTTAAGGTAAGCTTTAAATCTCTTAAACTACTACTCTAAGAGGTACTTAGTTAGGCTATCTACTAGTATCTTGCTTGTTAGTATATAAGAAACTTAAAATAAGCCTCTAGCGTACTTTTATCTTAGCTATATATTCTATATATCTACGTAACGTAAGTATATTATTACTCTCTTATTTTTACCTATAATAAGTCTAATTATTTACTAATTATTATAGAAAATTATCTAAGTAGCTCCTAGGTCTAATATAAGCTCTTAAAAGAGCCTTTTTAGTACTATTACCTCTTTACTTACGTACTTAAGTATAAGTAGCTTAGCTTTAGTAGTAAAGGTAGTTACTATAGCTTGTTATACTACTTTCTATATTACTACTCTACTAAAGAGTATTTGTTATAGGCTTACTAGGGTTAACTTCCTAATAGCCTAGATAGGTATTAGTAGATTATAAGGTAATAACAAAAGCTCGTATAGTAATCTATAATAGGCTATAAATAATAGAAGATGTTTTATAACTATCTCTATATTATCGCTTATAGTTAATAATTAAATTACTAATACTATCCTAATAATGCGTATCGCTACTAACTATATACTTATCCTAATCTATTAATCTATTACTACTAAGAACAATAGATTATAGATTACCTTAATCTATAATCTATTAATACTAAGAGTCTATAGATTATAGATTACTCTAGGTGTCTTAATTATATATAGTTTCTTAATTAAGTTTATATTCTTTATATTTATAAGAACTTAATCCTTTAGTTATAGGGCTAATTAGTTCTATCTATATTTCTCTTGTTACTATTGTAACACTATCTCTTCTTCTAAGTAGGTCCTCGTTTATCTATCCTAGGGCTAAAGTTATTAGCTTACTCTCTTTGTTAATTTCTAGCTCCTTATTACTTTCTATAGTTACCTCTTCTATACGTTGTTAATATCTTCTTACTAATTACGTGTTACGTAATAGTGTTAAAATATTTCTTTATTCTTATTATACCTCCTCTAAGTTAAATCCTAAGTACTCTCTTTATATAGTTTCTACAAATAATAGTAGAGCTTATAAGGTATATATCTATACAAACGTTTATAGTTCTTATAACGTATCTAGTATCTCTCTTATAGAGTATATATTTATTATACTTATTCTTGTATCTAAGCTTAATAATAATAGGGAGAGCTATTAACTAAGCTTAAGAGAAATTACTATCTTAAATTATAGAGGCTAAAGCTAAGTATAAGTAGATCTAGGAGCTTACGTAGAGTAAGCTAGTAAAGAATTAAGCTTATCTCTCTTATCTTTATAAGATAAAGGCGCTAAATAATAAGAAATTAGCTATATAGTTAGTAGCTCTAGAAGCTAAGCTAGACTTAGATAAAGTATTTAGTGTTACTATAGTAGGTCCTACGTTAGGCGCTCCTATTACCTCTCTATCTAGTAATAGTAATATTAGTTCTCTTAGTTTACTACTAGGCGTTCTAGAGGGTTTTAACTTTAGAAGTCCTCTAGTTTCTTAGAGTAGTTAAGGTTATCCTCTAGTTCCTATATTTCTTCTTATAGTTGTCCTTTTTCGTCTATACCTATCTATTTTACTAGGTAGTAGTTCTTACTATTATAGAACTAGTATACTAGGATTTCTTTAACTTCTTATTCTTCTTATTCTCTATACGTATCTACTTTATATACTAGTAGTTCTACGTTTTATAGTACTATCTTAAGTAGTACTACGTAGAAGGTTAGGTATATCCTTATTTTATTTAGTAGCTTTAATTTAAATATAACTAGTATAACTTCTTTCTTAATTTTGTATAGTCTTATCTTAATATAGTCTAATTTTAAACTTAGTCTCTTACTCTTAATGTTTTTTTATACTAACTATACTTTTTCTCTTTTTCTAAATTAAGGTCCCTCTTTATATTTCTTGTTATAGTACTTTACTATTTAATTATATAGGAATTCTACATCTTGTCTTAATTACTTGTGTATATCTTTAAGTCTATTAGCAAAGTTTTCTCCTTTTAGAGACTAAGATGTTTCTAGTCTTAGTATTCTATATACACTAAGGTTAAATCTATAGTTTATAAAGAAGGGCAAGACTCCTATTATCTTATTCTTTACGCTATTGTATACTAACTATGCTATAGGTAGTAACTATACCTAATTATTCTAGTTGTAGTTAAGATAGTATCTTAGGTACTATTCTACTATCTAGTTTATTCTTTCTAATTATCTATCTATTTGTAGGTAGTATGTAGTAGATATTATATATTTAATTCCTAATTATACTATTATTATTCCCTATAGTTTTAATATAAATCTTATATCTTTATCTATAATAATCTTGTCTAGTAGTCTATATTAACTAATTATAGTTCCTAGGACCTAGTGTATAGTAACTTCTATTCTACTTTTTTCTTTATATAGTCTAAAGTATAAGTACTTTATAAGTTTATCTACTATTATTAGGATTCTATTATACTTAACTCCTAATATTAGGTCTTTTAACTTAGGTAGTTTTGTAATAAAATCTATTATAATAACTCCCTATAGTTATTCTAGTACTTCTACTAGTTATAACTTTTTATATAGTGCGTATCTATTATACTTATTCTTCTAGTATTCTATATAATCTTATAGTACTTCTATTACTAGTTGTCTTACTCTTAGGATATAATAATCTCTTAGTAGTCTATCTAGTATTTTATTAATTCCTTAATATCTATATACTAGTAGTTTATAGAACTATTGTATAAATTCTCTTTATATTTTTCTTAGAATATATATTCTTCTATAGACTCTTACAAAACTTTCTTAGATCTTAAGTTTCTCTATTTCTTTAAGGGCTTTTCTTATTTCTTCCTAAATCTATTTATTTAGCTCGCTACTCTTTCTTTTAAGTGTTATAGCTATTTTAGGTATATTTAAGACTAAATATCTTTCTTCGTTTTTAACTAGAACTATACTAGTAGCGCTTACTTCTTTCTATAAGTCTAGTCTTCTACTAAAGGCGTCTATAAATTAGTTATCTTTCTCTTTTGTATATATAATTTCTATATTAAATATTAATAGGAATTCCTACTATCTTATATATTATTATATTAGTTCTTTATTTGTTATAAATCCTATAAGATTCCTATAGTCTATATAGACCTTTGTTTAGTATTTTACTCTTTGTAAGTATACTTTCTATTATTTAAATACTTTATAGATTACTAGTATCTCTTTATTATAAATTAGATAGTTAAGTTCTACTAGCTTTATTTTCTTAGAGAAGTATTTAACTAAATATTCTTTCTTAGTCTTTAAGTCTTCTTATATTAGTGCTATTCTATAGACTAAATTAGATACATCTGTTTTTACTATTACTAGTAGGTCTAGGTTATATATTCTAATAACTAGGTTTTCTATAAACTTCTTCTTAATCTTCTTAAATACTTTAATATATTCCTTTATCTATTTAAATAGTGTATCCTTTTTTATAAGCTTTGTTATTAGTTCTATATCTTTAGACTATCTTACTATTAACTTTTTATAAAAGTTAGCTAGGCTATAAAATTATTATACTTCCTTTAGGTTCTTAGGTATTAGCTATTCGTTAATTAATCTAATTTTTTCTAGATTAATCTTGATTTTTCCTAGTTTAATAATAAATCTAAGGAAGTCTATTTCCTTTGTATAGAATTTGTATTTTCTTATTTTAAGGAATAGTTTACTTTCTACTAGTTTTTCTAGCACTTTATATATATACTACACGTATTCTTCTTCTATTTCTAAGAATATAAGGATATTATCTAGGTATATAAATATAAATATATCTAAGTACTCTCTTAGTACTATATTTATTCTTTCCTAGAAGGCTGCTAGTGCGTTTGTTAAGCTAAAGGGTATAACTAGGTATTTATATAGTCTATATTATGTTCTAAACACTATTTTCTATTTATTACCTTTCTTAATTCTAATCTAGTAGTAGGCGTTCTAGATGTCTAGTTTTATAAAGATTCTTGCTTTCTATAGTCTATCTTATATTACGTCTATTTATAGTAAGAGATATTAGTTCTTATTTATAATTACGTTAGTTTTTCTAAAGTCTACGTAAAGTCTTTTATTACTTATTCTCTTTTTATCTATAAATATAAGTCTATATACTACTAAGGACTTAGATTCTTATATCTATCTTTTCTTTAGTACTTTTTTAATAAACGTTTATTTAATCTTAGATTCTTCTTCTATTTTTCTATAAACTAGGCTCTACCTTACGTCTTTATCTTCCTTTAGATCTATTACTAAATCTTATAGTTAATATTCTAGGAGGTAATCTTTAGGTTCTATAAGCTATTTTTCCTATTTCTTGTATTCTTCTAGGAATTCTCCTTTGTATATAACTATGTTGGCTTTTAATATTCCTCTTTTAGGGTAGCTAATTCTACCTATTCTCTAATTAATTCTTAGGTTAGTTATCTATAACTATAGTATTCCTAGTATTATATCTTATTTATTATTAATTGTAGTTATGTCTATAACTATATTCTTAATTATTATCTCTTCTAGTTCTAGTGTAGAGGGTATTGTCTTGAACTTTATAGGTTCCTAGAATAGTTTTCCTTTAATTATACTTAGTTGTTAAGGGTACTTCTTTATAATATAGGTTATTCCTTAGCCTTCTACAAACTTCTTTAATATAAAGTTCTTTATAGCTCTACTATTAATTATTAATTGTACTTTCTTTCTTTAATAAGTACTTATCTTTGTAATATATAGGCCTCTTATACCTTCTAGCTTTTCTTGCTTTAGTATTTTTATAAATTATCTATCTTCTTAGGGCTATAGCCTTGTTTTAAGTTTGTATTCTTTATATTTTAGATATTTATTATACTTATATTTGTACTATAGTCTTCCTTAGACGTATTTCTTAGGTAGTTTTAGTTTAGGCTTTATTACTACGTAACCTTCTTCTAGTATTATTTCTTATCCTTAGATATCTTCTACTAGAATTACTCTTGTATAGTTATAGCCTCTTTTTCTTATAGGCTATACTTTATTATTTACTTTAGGGTTTCTATATATTATATAATTCTTTTCTAGGTATAATATCTATAATACTTTAAAATAGGCTAGATATTTTAGGTTTATTATTTTATTATCTCCTTCTTAGTAACTATCTATTCTAGGTCTTATATTTGTTAAGATGTAATATACTATTAGTACTTGTAGTGTATAGGCTTTATTAATCTATTGCGTTTTTCTTATAAGGAACTACTATTCTCTTTATATAGGTATTCTTCTTACTATAACTATATATTACTTTATCTATTCTTAAAATAGTATAAACTTTATTTTTTTAGGATTACGTTCTTTCTAGTCTTTATACGCTTCCTCTATACTTATAACTAGTAAGTATTTCTAAACAAATTTCTATTCTTTATTTTATTCTTCTATATCTATTATTATATAGCTATTATAGCTATATATATCTAGCTAGGCGTATTCTATACCTCTTATACTTTTTTATCTTTTACTTTCTTATAGTCCTTTAGAAGAAGCTATAGTAGTTTCTTTATCTAGTGCTAGTCCTTTAGCCTAGATTAATAGGGTCTAGAGCTCTTTTCTTTCTAAGTCTTCTATTAGTAGGTCTATTATATGCGCTGTTTCTTCTAGCTATACTTTTATCTTTTCTTTTATTACTACTACTCTATACTTTTATAAGAACTATCCTACTTTCTATTTACTAGAAAGATATATATAGTAGTTATCTTTGTAATAAAAGGTCTAATAGAGTATTACGTATTATATTTCTTTGCTCTTAGCTACCTTTTCTTAAGGTTTAGCCTGTACTTGTAGTATTTCTTTCTTTTTCTCTATTGTCTTTAACTAAGTTTCCTTATCTTTTTTATAGTCTTTACTTTTGTAGTCTTTTACGTAGTATCCTAGTTTCTTATATTTGTAATATACTATATCTTTTTTCTTCTTTAATTAGTAGTCTTTTGCGTAGTAGCCTTTCTTACTATAGTTAAAATATATAAAGTCTTTATTCTTCTTTCTTTTTCTATCCTTGTTTGCGTTAAGGATTATAGGGTCTCTAGTATCCTAGTTTCTAGTTTAGCTACTATACTTGTTCTTTTTCTATTCTTAAAGGTTGTTATTAATTTAGATTACCTATTATTTTAGGGCTTCTAGTGTCTTAGGTTTCTCTATATATATTATTTTGTATTAGATTTTTACGTTTAGTCCTTATTTAAATTGTAATATAAGGGCTAATTTATTCTATTCTATGTTTTAGCTTAGTTATTTAAATTATAATATATATTTTAAGATATTCTTATTTTGTGTAAGCCTTTTAAGTTTCTCTTTAGCTTATTAGGTAATATCTATATCCCTAAATACTACTCTTATTTATTTAGTAAAGTATTTATAGCTTCTAAAAATAGCTCTAGTTTTATCTTTTTAAGTTATTAGAGAGTACGTTGTATAGTCTATCTAGTAAGGCTTATACTATCTTATTACGTCTTCTTTAAAGTATAGTCTAATATATATTACCTTCTTCTCTTCTATATCGAAGTATAGTACTTGTATATCTATCTAGAGTTGTACTAATACTATAAAGGGTTTTAATTTTTCCCTTATTCTATTAAACTTTTTAAGAATAGGTATCTTAGGTAGTTTCTTTGTTGCACTTATTTCTAGTTGTTAGGTAATTAGCTCTATCTAGTTCTAGCCTTTAATAATAGCTTTAATTTATACTTTGTTCTATTTTAAGTAGTCTTGTAGTTCCTTATTCTACGTTTCTAGTACTTTAATTACTATCTTTATATCTTCTTTATTATTAATTAGTTTATTTATATAGTCCTTAATTATTTCCTATATAGTACTATCTAACTTATAACTACTCCTAGGGGCTTTACTTATTAAACTTTCTACTATTATATTAGCTAGACTATACGCTACTTACGCTTTGCTTCTCGTAATAACTAAATTAGTAAGGTGTTATAGGCTTACTAGGGTTAACTTCCTAATAGCTTAGATAGGTATTAGTAGATTGTAAGGTAATAGTAAAAGTTCGTATAGTAATCTATAATAAGCTATAAATAATAGAAGATGTTTTATAACTATCTTTGTATTATTACTTGTAGTTAATAATTAAATTGCTAATACTATCTTAATAATATATATCTCTACTAACTATATAGTAATAATATCTTAGTAGCTTTGTTGCTTTGTATTTACTAAGATCGCGAATTTACAAATTTATTATATAATAGTTTTATAACTTTATATTTACTAAGATTATAAATTTACGAATTTATTATATATCTATGTTGTAGTTAGCTTCCTAGTCGAACTTATTATTCTATAGGTTGTTACCCTACTTATCCTATGCTTTGTTAGTAGCTAAGCGTAGACTAATTAGTTCTATCTTAGTTTCCCTTATTACTACTATAATAGTAAACAAGCGTAATAGTCCTATCTAGCTAACTCTATATTACTCGTACGCCTAGGAACTAGCTTACTAGGCCTTTGTCTTCTATATTATAGGCTTGTTTAATTCTCTTAATAATTTAGTAAGCTTCTAATTAGTAGATTTTGTTATATATTACTAATATATTATTAATGTAAAAGAAAAGGAGTATTTTACGCTCCTTATTATAGAATAAGTATAGCTTTTCTTTTAAGACTATAAGACTAGCTTATTTAAGTGTTCTTAAGAGCTCCTTATACTAGAGGAGTAGTAAGTCTTTAAGGCTATATAGCGCTTAATTAAGCTTAACGTACTTACTAGCTACTTTAAACCTATCTAGGAGCTCGTAGATAACTACTAGTTAATAATCTCTATAGGCGTAGAGGAAAGCTCTAATAACGTTATACTAAGCTACTTCTAGGTTAAACTTAGCTACAATTACTATTGTAGTTTAAAACAAGCGCGCTACTAACGTAGTAGTATAAGTTAATTATATTAAATTAATTATTTAGAGGTCTCTACGTACTATAATCTAAGCTTTATACTTAAGAAAGTAGCTATCTTAGTTAAGTTTATATATAAAAACCTACTTTAGAGGTAGTAGCTAATTACTTAATTGCGAGCGCTCTATCTCCTCTTAGGTACTAGCTACTAGTAGTATATTAATCTCTTTCTAAGCTACTTATTTAAAGAGCTACCTATATAGGTACGTGTATAAGTGCTTCTAATTTTATAGTAGTAGTAAGAGCTTATCTTAATATAGATAAGCTTGTAGTTATAGCTTAAGCTAAGTAGCTACTATAATTATAGCGTTTACTGTAGCGAGCTCTATATTTAGGTTATAGTCTATTAGTACTTGTAGGAGTAGCTTGTCTAGTATACTACTCTATTTACTCTACTTAGGTTTATATAATAATAAGTAAGCGCTTAAGCTTCTAGCGCTATTATCTAGCTTGTTATTTTAGAGTCTTTAGCTTAATTACGTTAGCGCTAGCTATTACTAGTGTGTACACTACTAATAAGCTCTAACTATATTATTTAGAGCTATATAAGATATAGCTACTTAATAAGAGATAGTATCTACTTTATTTAGAGCTATAGAAGCTATAGCTACTTAAGGAGAAGTAGTTTAATAAGTAGTAGTTTGATTTAAACTCTTATCTATTAGCTACTCTAAGGCGCTTACTTCTCTAGTTAATTATAATTCCTAGGAGCTTTTAGATACTTTGCTATATTAATTTCTATAATTAATATTAGTACCTATATACTAAACTCCTCTAGGTTTAGGTATTTACTCTAGAGTTTAAAGGCTACTAAGCTTAGGTTACTCTATATAGATTCTATATAGTTTACTAGCTAAGCTTACTACTTATATAGGGTCTACTCCTTATTCTACTAAGATAGCTAGCTAGCTAGCCTAGCTTTTAGTATTATATAGAGCTCTACCCTCTAGATTCTACTCTAGGTACTTACCTTACTAGTAGCTTTCTAGGATTTAAGCTACTTCGCAGAGCTAGTTATATATATTATCCTAGGTCTCTCTTATGTTGTACGTTACGTCTTTATATAATACGTTAATAAGTTTTTAAATCTCTAGCTTTAAGAGCTTTTAATAAGCTTTACTCCTCTTATTATAAAAGAGCTACTTATTAAACGTTATATTACGCGTTGTAATTACCTAATCTAATTCTAGGACCTATATCTTATATATATTAGATACTCTATATCCTACTAGATATCTAATATAGCTATAAGGGCTTATTTTAAAGCTTCTCTTATTGCGCCTAGCTACTTACTCCTTGTTAAGTAGATATACGTAGTAGCTATAGGCGTATACTCTACTCTAATCTAGCTAAAGGTCTACTATAGTAGCTCTTACTTACTTAAGCTAATAGTATCTAAAGTACTATCTAAACTAGCTATTAAGTACTATATTAGGAGCTTATATATTATAAGCGTAGCTTAGGCTTATATTATATAGCTACGTAGCTACCTTTACTATCTCTAGCTAGAGCCTTTCTAGTAGGTTAGCGCTTATCTTTATCTTAATTACTTTTGTTATTATTTCTTAACTAGCTCTCTTAACTCCTCTATTTAGCTCGTATATATATACTAGAGTACTCTTAACTATAATCTCTTTTTATTTAGCCTAAATCTAGAAGCGTATCTTACCTCTCTATAAGAGCGTTACTACTTTATTATCTTACTAGAGTACGTACGTATAGAGCTTATAGCGTGTTAGTAGTAGCTTTATAAAGCTTTTAAATACTCTTATTATCTCTTAGAGTGTTTTACCTTATAATAAGTAGGTATAGAGCTTACTACTATACTTATACTTAAGTAGTATAGTCTAAACTTCTCTAAAGTAGCTAGTAAGTATATTAAATAGGTCTTACGCTACTTACTAGTATAAGTGTAAGGCTCTCTCTCTAGGCTACCTTAAAATAACTTACTTAGCGTAAGCTATTAAGTAATACTTGTACTTAATGCGCGCTGTCCTATTAATATGTACGTTTCTCGTGCTCGTTACTAGCGCTTATAGTACTTCTAGTCTAAGATAACTAGCTCTAGCGTGCTAGAGCTTCTCTAAGTTACTTCTAGGCGTTGTACGCTATAAGTTAAGCTGTTAATTAACTTAATTACCTTAAGTTACGCTTATAATAGTTAGATAAAACGTAATAGGCTTGTATTTAATAAAAGTAAGATTATATTTACGTATTAGCGTCGCTAGTATAATACTCTCTACTAGTGTTCTTACTCTTAGAGTTGTGTTAAAACCTTAATACTAGGCTCTAGCTTACTATAATTAAGTTTTAGATACTATATTAATATAAAATCCTTTAACTACTACTACTTTATAAAGCACAAGATTCTTTATACACTTACTACAAGCTCTATTTAGAGTGTTCTTAAGAACTTAAGTACCTTTACTAAGTATTAGAAACGCTTATATACCTACTTCTACGTAGCTTATACCTTTTACTCTTATAAAGGAGCCTAGTTCTATAAGACTTATTAAGTTAACTAAGTAGAGAGTAGCTTTATTATTAAGTATAGTACTCTTAGAGAGTAAGTAAGCGTCGAAATCTAGCGTTAAGTAGGCTCTAGGTGCTAGCTTAATAAGTTTGCCTAAGTTAATAAGTATACCTAGGTTAATAAGTACTGCGTTTAGCTAGCCTAGGTAGACTAGAGCCTTTAATTTAACTAACTCTAAGCTAGCTTTAACTAGTTCCTATAAGGGACTAGCCTACTTTTAAGTTACTAAGGTTTTAACTACTAAAAAGCGTAGCTTATCTAAATAAGCCTATATTTTTACTTTTCTATTATTGTCTATTTTAAATAGATTACTAGTAAGTACTACTTATACCTATCTATAATCTTATAGCTTCTAGTAGTAAGCTTAGCTATATAGGTAGTTGTATTTTAAGTTAGTACTTAAGCTTAAGCTTAGCTTAGATCCTCTAAACGTTATAAATACGCTAGCTCCTTAATTAGTAGTTTAGAGCTTATACTCCTATAATAGAGCTAAGTAGATACTACTAATTTGCCCTAGCGTAAGTGCCTTTAAGCTAAAGACTAAGCTCTAGATTACTAATTAGCTTATTATCTAAGCCTAGTCTAGAGCTAGCTTTAGCGTTAACGCCTCTAGGAAATCTTACACTATAAGCTCGCCTATTACCTCTATAATATTGTACGCGATTACACACTAATATAGGCGTAGCTACTTATTATACTAGAGCTCTAGTAATTATTGTCTTTAGCGAGCCTTCTATAGATAGGCTTAGTATTAAGCTTAGATAAGATTACTAGCGCTAGTGTTAGATAGGGCTAGTAGGCTCTTTAGCGTTTAGATAAGCTCTTGTAATATAGCTTTGTTATTTGCGAGTAGAGTTATCTTAGCTATTACTAGATAACTTAAATTAACTATAGTGTTTACCTAGGCGCTTAGAGCTCTAAGGCGTACTATTCGCGATACCTAGGTATCTTTTGTAGCTTAGTATTTCTCTATTATAAGCTTATAGGTAGCTACCTCTTCTACTATTACTAGGCTCTTTAGTTTAAGTTAAACTAGTTTATTAGCGTAGATATTAGAGACGTTATTAGCTTCTAAATTAACTAGCTACTAGATACTTAGCTTAAGAGTATTATAATAAAGTTGTATAAACTATACTAGATATTATAAGCGCTTATTAAGTAGGGTAGTACCTTTATTAAGTAGAGTAATCTTGCTATAAGATATTGTAAGCGTTTAAGTAATAGATAAGATAAGATAAGATAGGATAAGAGTATACTAAGCTTGCGATCTCTTGCTATAGTATATAGGATAGAACTATTAAGTAATTTTTAGCGCTAGGCTTATAACTATTGCGAGATACAAGCTTAGAAATAAGTAAGAAATAATTATTAATTAAAGAGCTATCTAAGCTAAGCTACTTATATATAGTAGAGTAGCTTAAATAGCTTATATAGCTTACTTACTACTATAGGCTTACCTAAATTATATAGAGCGAAGCTCTAACTTATAATACTTACTAATAGAAGATATAGAAAGAGAAGAGCCTTAGATTCTATTAATCTAAGCTAAAAGACTAGTACTAGATAAAGAAACTACTATAGCTTCCTCTAAAGGACTATAAAAAAGTAAGAAAAAGGTTAGTATAAGAAGTATAAAATATACCTAGCTAGATATATATAGCTATAATAGCTATATAATAATAAATATAAAGAAATAAAATAAAGAATAGAAATTTATTTAAAAATACTTACTAGTTATAAGTATAGAAGAAGTGTATAAAGACTAAAAAGAATATAATCTTAAAAAAATAAAGTAATATATAGTTATAGTAAGAAGAATACTTATATAAAGAGAATAGTAGTTCTTTATAAAAAAGATATAATAGATTAATAAAGCTTATACTCTAAGAGTACTAATAGTATACTATATCTTAATAATAGAAATACTTAAGAAAGATAAATACTAAAAAGGGGATAATAAAATAATAGATCTAAAATATCTAGTATACTTTAAAGTATTATAGATATTATACTTAGATAAGAATTATATTATATATAGAAACTCTAAGGTAAATAATAGTATATAGCTAGTTTAGAAAAGAGGCTATAACTATATTAGAGTAATTCTAGTAGAAGATATCTAAGGATAGGAAATAATACTAGAAGAAGGATACCTAGTAGTAAGGCTAAGACTAAATCTATCTAAGAAATATATCTAAAGAAGACTATAGTATAAATATATATATAATAAATATCTAAAATATAAAGAATATAAACTTAAAGTAAAGCTA
>JALNQF010000812.1:0-13631 GCA_028456385.1 Ophiosphaerella korrae | reverse complement strand
TTTAGGAGTTAGCTCTAAAGATAATAGAAAGTAGTTCTATATTAACAATTTCCTAATACTAGATTTAAATATATTACGCTCTTTTAACTTAGAAGTACTTACTCTACTTAGAGCTATAGACGCTTCTAGTTCGCTAGGCTATAGTATTACCTACTTACTAATTATTACAAGCTAATAGAACTAAACTAATATATAGGCGTAGACGTAGTTAGTAGTTATAGTACTACTTCTAAATTAGAGAAGCTAGAGTATTACTAGTCTAGCTAGGAATTACTTACTAGAAGAGAGATAGGCTATACTATAAGTATTACAAAGATAAACTTAGCTCTAAATAGTTTATTTAACAGAAATAGCCTAGGTAAGTATATAAGTAGAATATAGTGCTTATTTACTAATTTATAATAGAATTTCCTTTACTTGTAGAGAGTAACGTAGCTAAAGAGTATTATAATATAACGTAAGTTAAGCCTAGTAATAGAGTACTAGGTACTAAAGGATACTATACTAGATAGGATAGTAATCTAGATATAGCTAGTATACGTATCCTCTCTATAGAAGGTATAGAGAGTATTTACTATAGTAAGTAGTATTCTAGTACTAGTTAAGGAGCCTATTTTAAGAGCTATTACTAGTAGAGGATAAACTACGCTTTAGCGTTAACGTAATAAATAGACTACTATTAATACGTAAATAAATACGCTGTTTATCTAGTAATACGATAATCTCCTTAGTAGAGATATTAGATACTACGTTAGAACTAGAGCTAGAAGACCCTTACTTAGTAAAGTAGCAAAGGCTACCTAAGTAATAGGTAAAGAGTCTTATACTTAACTATATACCTATAACTAGTAGCCTAGATTTCTATTCTAGAGCTAGTAATAAGCCTACTCCTAGCCCTCTTAATAGTAATAGCTAAGGTAGTAGTACTAGAAGCCTAGTCCTATCTTAAAATAGCCTTAAGAAAGAGAATAGTAATAATAGTATATATGCTTAGAGAATAGTTAAAGAGCTATTCTATTCCCTAAGATAATCTATCTCTCCTCTTAAAGAAATAGAGAGTAATTAATATATTAATCTAGATTTAGATAGGCGTATAAAGGAGAGTAACACTAGTAATAGTAAAATTAGGAAGAGCTATAATAAACTTAGCTAGGTTAACAACGTATTCTATAAAGCTTTAGTAATAACTTCTTAATAGTATAAACTAAGTAACTATCTAGTATAGAAAAGGGGCGTAATCTATTACAAATTAGTCTTAGACTACGAGACTAGAGTATAGTACTTACTACAATATTATAACAAGTATTATTATCCTAATTACAACGCCTATCTATATCTAGAATAGAGAAGGTTACTTAGTCTCGCTCCCTATAAAAATCCTATCTAGGAATAAAGACTAGAGATAAACCTAACATTAGTAATAGTCCTAGCGACAATATAGCTTACTAGATAGCTAATATTAGTCTTTATCCTATACTACAAGGCTTATTAGTTGTAATAGCAATTATCTATTATAGTAAGTTAAAATTACTTCTAAACTTAATAGCGCTATATCCTAGTATTCTTAGTAAGAGAGGCTAAGTTATCTAAATAACCTAGGTATTGCTAGACTTATAGTTATTATTAAGATACTAATATAGTAATATTACGTATAATTGTAGGAGCTTAACGCTATATAATATAGACTAGATAAGTAGTTTCTATAGTAATACTACTAGTTACGATAGTAACTACTTAGAAGATAATAGGACAAAGATAACAAGAATAAAGAAGAAGGTATAGGCGAATATAGACCTTATACTACTAGTAGTAATCTAGGGTTTAGTAAAGACAATATAGGCTTCTACTAATAAATGTATAAACTATAGAAAAAGTTAGATAAATAGCGCTTACTCTCGTACAAGGATAAGATAGCTATAGACTAAGATTAAATAGTCTTTTACTTCCTAGACTAGTTAGTAGATATAGTAAAACTACGCTACTATACGTTGTATAAGAGAGATTTGTAAGGCTATTAGGATATACTTAATCTAGATATCTCTACTACTTTCTAATAAAGATTAAAATCTTGCTTTATTAAGTTTAGAGTATTTAATAGGTAGAGAAGTACGTATAGTAGATATACTACGCGTCTCTATAGTTGTAGATAACGTAAAGGTCTAACTTTAATATCTATTACCTAGGTATAATTTAGTTAAAGTATTGCGTAGGCCTAAAATAGGGTACTTAAAGTAGGATCTAGTATAGGAACTAAAATAGGGCCTATAGCGGGCTAGGGAACTAATAGTAGTTTCTAGCGCACTAAAGTTATCTAACTAGGAAACTTCTTAGAATCTATTAAATATAGTAAAAGGTTCTTTATAACGTTTTTAGTACTATAAATTTATAGTTAGAGTAGCTAGAGAAGAGGTAGGTTCTAGGAGACTAGTTCTAGTAGTAGATACGATTTTAATCCGTCGTGTTTAGAAGAGGTAGAATCCTACTAAGCTAATGTAGTTAATACTCCTAGCTAAAGTAAATATTGCTAACACTAACCTTGTATAATAAGTAAGTATAGATAATATCTTAAAGTTTTAGCGCGTAAAGTTTCCTTAGTATAATATTAAAACTCTTAGAAGAATATCTTTAAGGAAATAAGCTTATATTTTAGGCAACCCTAGGTAACTATATAGTAGAATTACTACCCTACTAAGCTTTAAGATACTTATAGCCTATATATACTACTACCTATAGTCCTAAGTATAGTATACTTAATATACAAATTGTAATACTTTTTAAGAGCTTTCTAATAGTAGTAAGATATAGTAATAAAGTGTTATAGATACTACGCGTAGTAGTGTTATGTTTTTAAACTTTTAAAGTAATAGGTATACTAGAGTTTTAGTATTCTATAGCTATATAAGCTAAAGTCTTAGCTATAGTATATATAATTCTACTTACGTATTCTATTGTATAGTTATATAAGGTCGCTAAAATATATAGCCTAAATTTAAACTTAATTTAGCTAGTTAAATATCTAATTTTATATACTATATAAGGTATATAAAGACTAGGCTAAGGTCTCTTATACTTCTATATACTACTAATATTACTCTAGTATAGGCTACCTTTTAATAGCTAATTAGATCTAAATATATTAAAATACTAAATATTTATAGTAATAATAGTAAATTTTGTTTACTAGCTAAAAATAGGATAGATAGCTTAATAAGTATTAAAGTCCTAAGATAGATAAGTTCTATAGCTATAGTAATTTAGAAGATAGTAATATAAGTTCTTAGCGTTTAATCCTAGATATATAAGTAGTAGCTATAAACACGTAGCGTAAGTATAGTAGCAACTATTAATCTAAGTAGTTTTAGCTATCCGTGTATAAGTATTACTCCTATCTACTACTATTACTATTACTATTACTTGTACGTACTATAGACGTAATAATAAGCTAGTTATTAACGCCTACCTTATAAGTAATATAAGCGCGCCTATATCTTTATAACAAAAACAATATAGGTTATAAAAAATATAGTAATAATACCTACTAGAGTAGCCTAGGATCTTGTCTATAGGTTAATATATTAGTTAAGCTTAGGCTACTTGTAGTACTTACTATCTACTAGTAAGAACAAGGAAAGGATTTATAACTCTTCTATAGTCTTAATTGTCTTTTTATAATAATTACAATACTTTAAAATCTATTATAACTAGTAATAAATAGGACGACGAAGCTAGTAACTTTAACTAATATCGGTGTATTTAATTATAAGGTTTACTAGCTAGAGTTAATACCTTTAACGCAAGATAATATACGCACTAAATCCTAGATAAGACTAAAAAGTCGTTAAGCCTATTATTTAGCGTACTAATAGATTGTATATTAAAAACCCTACTAGTACTAAAGTTACTTAACTAGGGTTTAGTTTTACCTTTAGGCGTAGCTATAACACCTATTTTGCACCTCCTATAGCCTACTACGTCTTTATATTTTATATACTTAGTACTAATTCCTAGACTAAGTAAGTAGCTAAGATCTAGTCTTAGTTTGTTAAAGGGGAATATAATAAGATAAGAGAAGTAGATATTAACCTAGAGGGTAGATACAAGAGTTAGACACTACTATTATAAGTAGCTAAGGGAGATTACAAAGCTATAGTTAAGCTACTACTTATAACTAGTAAGGTTTACGTTAACTTAAGAGATTAGTATAATAGTTAGACACTACTATTATATATAGCTAGGGGAGAGTATAAAGTTATAGTTAAGCTACTACTTATAATAAGTAAAGTTAACGTTAACTTAAAGGATAAAGATAATTGTACACTACTATTATAGGTAGCTAGAGGAAGGTATAAAGCTATAGTTAAGCTACTACTTATAATAGGTAAAGTTATTAACTTTAAAGATAAAGATAGTTATACGCTACTATCGTAGGTAGCTAAGAGAGGGTATAAGGCTACGTCTAAGCTACTAGAGTCTTTTAGCTCTAGATAATTCTCTCTCTCTTACTTTACTTACTTACTTACCTTCCTTAGTCTATACTCTTGTATATATTATACTATATAATAATAATAAGAATATTCTATATATTTAAAATTAACCTACTAAAACTTAAGAGGTTTATAAAGATTAATCTTTACTAAATCTAGTACTATTTAGGTAAAGATTTAGCTAAAGTATCTATACTCTAAGAATAACTTACGTACTTATAGACGCTTAAGGGCTATAGTAATTAGGTTAGCTTAGTAGCCTTCTTGTATAACTTAGCTAGGCTAGTGTTAAGGTTATTAGATAGTACTATTAAGATCTAGGATATAAGTAGTAGCGCGTACCTATAGATGCTCGAAGAATATAGTAACTCTAACCTTCTATCTATCCTTATAATATAATGTTATAACAAAGATATTAACAAAAGCTAGTAGTCTTTACATTATAACTCTAATATTAGTATAGATACTACCTAAGTTTCTAGGGAACTCTATACTCTATAGCACGTCTAGGATACTATTTTTAGTTAACTATCCTTTTCCTTGTCCTTTAGGTTTCTTTAATTATATAGAGTGCCCTTTAGGCGCGAAAACTTGTAAATATATAAGCCTAAAGCTCTAAATCTAACTACTCTTTCTCTTTTATAGTTTTAAGAATAGTGTTAAAAATTTCTCTTAAGTTTTTAGAAGGCTATATCTAGCTACTAATTTTTAGGGTTCTTTTATTAATAACTACGTATAATATCTCTACTCTATCTAAAATATTCCTTTACCTTCTCTATTATCTATATCTTAGGAATTTCAAGGAGTAGACTTCTTAGATTATCTAGCTTATTAGCTACTTTAATAATCCTAGCTCTATCTAAAAGTAATAGTATATTCTTAATTTAGGTTTTTTATTCTTCTCTATAAGCTCTTCTACAATTAAGGTAATATAAAGTCTAAATCGCTTTAGTATTTCTACTTATATAGTCTTTTTGTCTTTAATTAAGTTATATAAAAGAGAACTAGCTAGGATCTCTTTATTAGTAATACTAGCTTTTTTTAATTACTTATATACGTTTACAAGATAGATAATATATAATATCTTCTTAACGTCTTTTTATATTTAGTTGCAATAGATCTCCTTAGTAAAGGTATAGGCTAAAAGACTAGTAGTCTATTAGTTTCTTTAGTAGGGTTTACTATAGTAGTATAATCTAAATAAGTTAACTAATATTTTAGTAAGAATAGTAAAACAATATACTTCCTTAGTTAGTATCTATAGCTTATAAAATATATACTATAAATTTATTATAGTATAACTATAGAAAATTACGTAACGTTCTTTAAACTATTAGGACTTGTAGAGAGACCTTATCTTATTATAGAGGTAGCTAGAGCTTACTATATTATATACTAAGATCTAGCACTCTTTTATCTCTAAGAAGTAGAGAGCTACTAGCGTAGTAAGCGCTTACTAGAGGTATAGCTAAGGTTAAGTAAAGAAGGCTATAGGGCTAAGACTCTAGAGTAGTATTATAAGAGCTTAATAGTAGTACTATAAAGCTAGCTATTTTCTATTAAGAGAAAAAGTATACTTACTTTTACGCCTTTCTTCTACTAGCCTATAAAAGGAGATTATCTAATAACTATAATTTATTATTAGCTTATTGCGCTAATATATAGTAGTTATACTAAGTAGTTTCTATATTAACTACTACCTATCCTAAGTAGTCTATGTTCTTAGTAGTCTTATACCTATTTTAAGGAATCTAATAGCTTAATAGAGACTCTAGTAGATTATAAACTTATAGTAAAGTAGCCTAATAAGTGTAAGTAATATAGTACTAATATAGAGAGCAAGGTATAGCTATACACTAATTAATCTAGTTTACCCTCTCTACTTAATAGTGCGCTCCTTCTTTGTATATAACAATTTCGGTATCTAAAAAGGAGTATATAGAGGATTAATAGGATTACGAAGTTAATAGAGAGTAAGAGAACGCGTATATTTAGTTTTTTAAAGAAATAAATAATATTTATATATTTAGTATAGCCTTTAGTGTTATTTAGCTAATAGGCCTTATTATAATACTTACGCTCTAGTAGTTATCTCTTATATTACTACAAGGTATAGTATACTACACTTAAAACTATAAATACTAATATATATTGTCTTATTCTTCTTACTATACTAGCTAAAGCCTTACTTATACTATAGAGTAATATTATTATATAACTACTTTCTATAATATATTAGCTAGATTCTATCTCTTCTCTTACTAATAGTATCTAATCCTAGTATAAGTGTAGTAACGTTACTACAATTAAAACTATAACTAATAACTAAGGCTACTTAACGTATACATTTAAGTACTAATTTATAGACTATTTAAGTTTAGAATGTCTTTAATTATAGAATTATTAGCTACTAAGGACTAGGTCTTTATAGCTATCTATATAATTACCTTATTTAATAACTATATTTTAGAGCTAGATCTAGAGTTATTTTAGAGAAAATTTATTATTTTACTACGCTAAAGTTATAAAATTTTTATCGTACTATTCTAGAATACCTACTATAAGGAAGAGCTTCCTAAATAGCTAACAAGAGCTAAAATTAATAAGGATAGGTCTACTACCTTTATCTATTATAATGTTGTTTAGGTTAAAGTTGTTATAAGCTAGTCTAAGTAAATAAAGGTAGTTTACTACTACCTTAATTGCGTTAAAGTATATATTGTAGTTAATCTTCTATTTTTATAGTTAGGCTTTAAGCTTAAGTATATAAGGGTGTCGATCTAAGGTAAAGCTAATAATACAACCCTATCTTATAATAACACTATAATATTAGATAATATTTTAGTGTTAATTACGTTGTAGGATCTCTAGTATCTTAGCTTCCTAGAGAAGTAGTTTTAGTAATATACTTATACCTATAAGCTTATTATAGCTTCTAATTTTAGAGCCTTTAATAAAGATATTACTATAAATTAAAACTAAAGTAGTTATAATATACGATAGAGCTTTAGGGTATATATCTTTGTCTAGAATAATAGACTTTAGATTATCTATTATATTCTCTAGGCTTAAGTTATTAAGGCTAACTAGAGCTTTACTAATCTAGACCTAGTAATTATAAGTTATAATAGTAAACCGCGAAATTTTACTATTAGCTATTTCGCTAAGATAAGATAAGTCTCTAAAGAACTTTACCTAAGGTAGTTAATTATCTATATCTTAAGAGTAAAGCTATTAGTAGTCTAGGGTTAAGTATCTTGTAAGCGTAAGTAAAGGACGAAGTATATTAGTACTACTACTAAAGAATATAAGTTAGCCCTAGAAATATTATAAGTATAATTATATAGTAATAGTACTATATAGGAGTCTATAAGGTATATAGTTTACTAAAGTAAAGGAGTTAAGTATACTTAATTTAATAGTTCCTATTATTCTAGTACTTTTATTAAACTTAGTATATAGTATAGATAACTTCTTTTACTTTTTTTTTTAGTAATATTAATATTAGCTAGTAGGGTAGAGTAAGATTTAAACTATAATATTAGTATAGTAGTAGAAGTAACTACAATATTAATATGTATTACGAGGACTAAGGCTATAGGTACTAAGCTAGCGTTAACGTCTTATATTATTATTAGCTATAAGATATACTAGCTATAAGATTAACTTAGCCTACTAATAGATACTTTTATTACGCTAAAGACTAAAATAGTATATAGTGCTAGCTAGGCTTTAATTACAAAGTACTAGTTAGCGTTACACGCTTTATAAATTAGCCTTAAATAGTAGCTATAAAGCTAATATTATCTTATCTACGTACTAGTAAGATCTATACAATTAATACTACTAGCCTATAGCTACTATAATTAATAGGAAGTTAATAGTATCTAGAATTAAGGCTAGCCTCTAGGATTATATCTAGCCTCTAGCGTAAAATCGTTCCTAGAGCATTTTTTTACTAATTACAGTTATAAATAGAAATATATCTTAGCTAACTCTTATACTACTACTACAAGATAAATCTTAATTATTTTTCTTTATACTATCTCTAGTAAAAGCTATATTATTTTAGGAGTAGATATAGATACAAATCTATAAGATTTTGCGCTATTTGTATTTATATTTATAGGATTTAGAAAGTTATAAATATCTAGGAGTAACTATTTATATATTAGGGGGAATAGCTTATAAGCTTAGGGAGTACTACTTATAAGGGGTATAACTTATATCTTCCTATAAAGATTTATAGCTCCTATCTAATAATTACTTTTGTGTTTCTATAAGAGTATATTTATACAAAGAATATATTACTTTAATTACTTAAAAATTTGTAATAGTTTTGTGCCTATAAACTCCTAAGTATTTTATTTATCTTAAAATTCAGCTATATACTTACTACACTAGGCTCTATATACTCTATTAGCTATTAGTAATAACTTATAGCTTCTACTCTATCTTTCTACTATATAAAATATATTCTATCTATATAGATATACTTTCCCTACGTATTAAGTCTTTACTACTTAGGTGTAACCGCTAGCTAGGGCTTTTATAAGTAAAGATTTAGTATATCTTAATTATTAGAAGCTATTCTAGTTCGTATTTTAATATCTAGCTTAGCGCTTTATCTATAATATCTATTACGTAGATCTATATAGTAATATTATAGACTCTTAGAAAGACTTTTATTCTATCTATTAGCGCCTATATTAATAAATATTTAAGATTAGTATTATATAATCCTTAGTATAAATAGGGATCTTAGATACCTCTAACGTTAATTATAAGGAAGCGTGCTTACCTTCTTACTTAATTCTATACTAGTTTAGTAACTATTAAGATGCTATTTTTATTTAGATTAGCCTAAAGCCTAACTCTAGTTTAGTAAAAGAGTACTGTTATAAACTTTAATACTACCTACTTGTAAACAAGTAGTATTATATTACAATTAAGAATAATACCTAGGCTATAGTTATTATAAGTATTAGACTCTAGATTAGTAATAATATAATTGTATATAAGATCTCGAAGCTTCTAAGGAAGCCTAATTAAGGTAGTAGAGTACTTTAAAGTTAGCTTTTTATAAGATATTTATTAAAAATATTATACTTTTAGATATATTTACCTTCCTTAATATTCTAGATAAAAGGATAGCGAACGTCCTAGTACTAATTGTTAACTTAATTAGTAATAGTTAGGTAAATTGTAAGTAAACCTTATACCTTGTATTAGAGGGAGGTTTATAAGATTAAGGTAATTGCTAAGTATAAACGTACTATAGTATTATTAGGCTAGAGATATTTAAGTAGTCTACGTAAGCGCTATCTTTAAAAAGTAGCTTAATAATAGCTTTATAACTACTCTCTACAATACGCTATTATAGCTTCTAGCTATACTACTAACTACTATATAGTACTAGCGCTAGTTTTAGAGAACTAGCTTGCTAATTGTTTTATAACTACTTTCTATAGTATAGAATATTAGTATCTTACTATACGTAGTCGGGCAGCGCGCTATAGTATTATTTAATAGGTAGCTAAATATTAATTTTATACCTACTCTCTATAATATACGTTAGTATCGTTAGGATAGAATTATCCTTAGAGTTTGTAGTAGTATAGCTGTTAAGAAGTAGTATAATAACAATTTTATCCTACTATTACTAGCGTATTACTAAACTTAAGTCTACAAATACTAGTAAAATAGAATATTAAATTAAGTGTAAATTATATACAATGTAGAGGATTCTTTTAGAGTATATACTATTATACTTAAATAATTATAGAAACTATATAGAGTTATTTAATATATATAAAGATACTACAATAAAATAGAAACTATAGTAAGGAAAGTATCTTAACTATACTTAAAAATAGTACCTTTATAAGGTAGTAAGGCTAGATAGTATATAACGTTATAGGGGTAAGTAGTATATATAGTAATTTATTAGCTATCTTAGCGCTATTTAGTATTTATAATATATAAATTAGAGTATTATAGTCCTTATATAATTAGATATCTAGAGCTTTTAATATATATACAGATTTCTTTACTAACTATACTATTACTACAAGGTTATTTAAAAGCTATATAAGCTTATTTATAGTAGCTTATATAGCTTAATTTGTTATTACTATACATACTATTAATTAATCTTAGCATATCTTTACTTTCTTATATAGATTACTTATAGTAAATTACTCTATATAATATAGAAGTAAGTAGAGAGTATAAGTTACTAAACCTAAGCTCGCTATATATATACTCCTACAACGTTTAGTTAGTAGAATAATTAATAGTAGGCTTATAGAGCTAAAGTAGGGCGTAATAGTTTATCTCTATTATATAAGCTTTTAACGTAGATATAATAGTATATTAGACTATATTACTATATAATAACTGCGTTAAGAGCTAATTACAATTTAAACGCTAGAACGTAATAGTTATGGCCTAATTCTTTATACCGCGCGTTTTCTATAGCTATACCTAGCTACTAGTAGTAAGCTTAGTAGATATCTACGCTACCTAGCTATAAGGTAGGCGTTAAGATAGTAGTAAGAGGTAATCTATTTACGTAGTTAACTATATCTAGAAGCTTTAGCACAAGCTATAGTAAGTAAGTTAATAGTAATACAAATTACGGGCTCTAGTACAGAAAGCTTCTTAAGGTTGTTACTTTATATAATAGGGCTATATCGTCGACTATAGATACCTATCTTATAAGAGTTAGTAGATATTAAGAGTTAACTAGTAAAAGCTTGTATAGGTAATTCTATAATAACTATAAACAATAGAAGATATTTCGCAACTATCTTGTATTAGCGTTCTGTAGTCAAGGGATTAAATTACTAATACTATCCTAATAAATACGCACCTAGTTAATTATATCTTATACTAATCTATTTGTACAACAATATAGATTACTTACTAATCTATTAGTACGTAACTATAGATTACTTTAATCTATTCGTACGTTATTATAGATTACTTTAATCTATTTGCCGTAATTATAGATTACTACTAACGTGTCCTAGTTATAAGTAGTTTCCTAATTAAGGTTGTTACGGCCACTTATCCTCTAACTTCGTTAAGCGCCTAAGTTAGGACTAATTAGCTCTATCTCGATTTCCCTTGTTACGCCTATAACACTTACGTAATTATTAGAAGTAAGACTTATATAAGCGTAATTATTCGTGCTCTCTTAATTACTTTAAAGCCTAGCTACAAAACTCCTTTCTTACGTCTTCTAGTCTACTAACTAACTATTTACGCAAGTAATATTGTAATACAATATATTATACAACTTAAGCCTAAATAGTAATGCGTTAATATAGACGAACTGCGCACTACAACGCCCTCTATTACGTTTAGCCCTTAAAACTAAGTAAAGTAGCTCCCTAGCTAATATTAGCGCACAAATTAATAGTCTTCGCGGCTACTTAGGGTATTATAAAGGCGTACGTCTAGTAAGTTTATTATACTTTTAAAAGTACTTAAGCTAAAAAGTATACCTAGAAATACCTTTAGATATATACGCTCTTTATAGGTATCTAAAGCGTCTATTAGTAGCTCTACGTACTTATCTAATATAGCTTAGTACCTTTTTACTAATAAATTATCTTATTGTAGTTAAGAATTTATAGATAGTTATAAGGTTAGAGAATTTACTATACTCACTACACTACCTTGCGCCTACCTTACCTAGAAACCTATTTTCTACTTTAATAGCTATAATAACCTCTTTTACTATATTAAAATAACGCTTTATATAATATCTTTAAATAATACCTATAAATAGTACGTCTACTAGGTCTAGGAACTATCTTTATTTATAGAGTTTACGTATATAATTTATAATAATCTAGCTACTCTTTACTTTATAGTACTAGACTATTGTAAATAGTTAATACCTAGTTATTAATTAATTAATAACGATCCCTAGACTATATAGATCGAGTTTTAGTAATTTAAGTTAATTGTCTATTAGCTATAGGTCGCTAAAGAGATTATTAGGGAGTAGCTCGCTAAATACGTCTAGCGCTTCGTATCTAGAGCTACTAAAGTTAGCAAGAAGTAATTCTAGAATTTCTCTAGCCGCGATAAATAAGGATATTTTTGTACTAAGATTTTAAGTAGATAATCCTTTCTTATAGATATATTTAATAGCTTAAGTAACTTATAAACTTTACTATTTCTATAACGCGCTATTAATATCGACAATTAAATTTATTAATATATAATTAGAGATCTCTATAATTCGCCTCACTAAGTAATAGTCTCTTTTTTTATACTCTTAATATTACAAGACCTTAGTATCTAATAAGCTACGTAAGAAGAGTAGTAATATAGGGATAGTAGAGATAAACACAATAATTCTAGAATATACCCCTAGCTATTACAAGAGCTTCTACTCTACTATAAAAGTATTATTAATCTTAGTATCTTACTCCTTATAGCCTAGAAGTCCTACTAATATTTCCTATAGTATTTTAGTAACTAGGCCCTTTATATAAGCAATAAAATAATAGATATATACCTACTCTTACTTAGAATCTCTATATAGAGTAAAAATTAGCAAGACTTTAAAGGTGTTTGTGCGTTAATATTAGACAAACCTAAGGCGTTAATTAGTAGTAGCTAAGGTATAGGATTAAGCTTCTAAATAGTAGTAAAGGCGTAGTTACTATATATCTCTTATACTAGATTGCTACCTAATTAAAAACAAGTAGAAGGAGTATATATATAGAGTTAGGAAATATACTATAAGTAAGTAATATAAATTAGATTTTACTAAAAACTAGTAAGGCTTTAGGCTAAACGTGCTAAGCGTAAATTTTCTAATTAGGGTAAGACCTACCCTAATACTAGGCGTAATATCTTTAGAACTAGAAGTATTATAGCACGTATAATTAAATATTAACTAAGTATTTTATTCTTTTTATTAATAAAATCTAGCTATTTGTAAACTTAGATATACTACGTAGGTAAGAGGACTTTAAGAGTAATATATTATAATACTAAGTAGTAGGTAAGCTATTATATTATACGCAATTAGGCCTAGTAATATAGTGTAGTAGAATACGTAACTATTTAGTAGTAAATACTCTAGAGTAAACGCTCTAGAGTAAACGCTCTAGAATAAGCGCT
>JALNQF010000811.1:0-13686 GCA_028456385.1 Ophiosphaerella korrae | reverse complement strand
AGTAACCTATATAGCTACTTCTAAGGTTACTAAGCTAGACCTCTACTATAGAGAATAAAATAAGCTTAAGCTATAAATCTTATAACTTAATCTTTTCTTTAAAGTAGACTAAGTTTAAGATAAAAATAGAGCTATACTTATATTATCCTATATAAGAGGTAAAGTAAAGAAATAGGTTACGCTATACTTTAAGAAATACTTTAATAATAATAATAATAACTATAATAAAATAATTAAAGAATAGATTAAGTTTAAAGATAAAGTATAATAAGCCTTTCTACTAGTAAATAAGATAGTAGTAGTAGAGTAAGTAATATAGTAGCTATAATAATATAAAGTAGTAGTAGACTATACTAATAAGTTCTAAAGCTACGTAATATAAATAGAATAGAATAATAAGTTATTAATAAAGATATTTTAATAGAGACTTAAAAGTAATATTATTAAGACCTTAGAACTAGTAAGGGTAACAAGGGCAAGTAGGCTTCTATAAGACGGGCAAGGTTAATAAACAAGATAGTTACTTAACTTACTTAATAGTTAGCTCTTATTAGAGTATTACGAGGTATATAAGTATTAATAGGTAGATAAGAATCTAATTAAAGTATTAGTTATAATACTCTATTAAGATAAGAAGTAAAGAAGAGATTAAATATAATAGTCTATAAAGGTCTATTAACGTTCCTATATACTTACTATCTAGTATTTATTTTTAAGCGCTTACTCTAGAGCGTTTACTACTAAATAGTTACGTATTCTACTACGCTATATTACTTAGCCTAATTGCGTATAATATAATAGCTTACCTACTACTTAGTATTGTAATACTATCCTACTTTCTTACGCTAAGTCTATCCTTAGGCCTAGGCCTCTATTAGCTAGGTCTAGCTTATAAGTAGTTTACTTTACCTTCTAGTTAAAAACTATCTTACTATAATATTACTTCTTTTATAGTCTTATAAACTTTATCTCTTATTAAAAATCTTTACTATAAACTATATTTCTAAAACACCTTATCTATATTATTCTCTCTTAGGTATTCTTTATTTTATTATACTAGATTCTACTCTAAAGTATACTAAGTGTACTTGTATAAAGCGTCTTTACGTTAGTATAACCTAAGAGTCTCTTAATTAAACTTATAAAGAGTTTTATAAAAAGGTTAATAATAATAAAAAACTTCTTACTATTATTATTACTTATTTACTACGTAATAAGAAAATATTAAAATCTACTAAAGAGTATACTTATTATAAGGCCTTATACCTAGCGTTAGAGTTAGAGTAAGAAAGTAATAAGGTCTTAGCGTAAGTTCTTAACTATTCTACTACTACTATTAATATCGCCTCTTCTTCTACTATCTAGTCTACTATTAGCTTATTAGATAAATTTATTATAACTAAGGGCGCTTTATAGGCTCTATATAGTTAGGTTTATTATAGAACTTTCTTCTACTAATATATTTATTATATCCTAGCTATAGCTTTATATATCTTATATATTCTAGTATATTATACTTACTTCTTACTTTCTTAAGTATCTACTAATAATTCTATAGATTAGCTTTAAGTTCTTATATATTTTTACTTGCTAAGTAGCCTTTCTATTTTACTAGCTACTCCTAGAGAAACTATATACTTTAGAAGGCGTTGCGTCTTATTTCTTAATATTCTTATAGGTCTTTAACTTTAAACTTATTATCCTCCTCTTTCTAATATTAGAATTGTCGCTATACTAGTATTTTTAGCTTAGCTAGTTCTAGTAGGCTTGTATAGAACTTAGAGTATACTTTAGCGTCTTTAGGTAGTTCTAGTGTTTTTGTTACTAGCCTATTATCTTCTTTAACTAAAAATAGTCTAACTTTAACGTAGTCTAGTCCTTTACTAGGTTGCTTTATCTATAGATTCTTTATATAAAGATACGCTTTATCTCTTTTTTTTAGCTAAGGTACTATTTTTTATTTTTAATTAATATATAAAATACTTTATTTATTACTAGCTTACTAGGGTCGACTTCCTAGTAGCCTAAAGGGGTATTAGTAGATCGCGAGGTAATAGTAAAAGTTCGTGTTATAATCTATAATAAGCTATAAACAATAGAAGATATTTTACAACTATCTCTATATTGTCGCTCGTAGTTAATAATTAAATTACTAATACTATCCTAACAATACGTATTACTACTAACTATATAGTAATAATATCTTAGCAGCTTTATTACTTCGTATTTACTAAGATCGCGAATTTACAAATTTGTTATATAATAGCTTTGCAGCTTCGTATTTACTAAGATCGCGAATTTACAAATCTATTACGTGTTTATATTGTAGTTAGCTTCCTAATTAAACTTATTATCCTATAGGTTGTTACCCTACTTATTCTATGCTTTGTTAGTAGCTAAGCGTAGACTAATTAGTTCTATCTTAGTTTCCCTTGTTACTACTATAATACTATTCCCTCTTCTACGCAGTCCCTTATTTCTCTATACTAGTACTAAGGTTATTAATCCTATTTCTTTGTTAATCTTTAGTTCTTTATTACTCTCTATACTATCTTAGTCCTAGCGTAATAAACTTCTCCTTGTAGCTTATATTATTCGTAATAGGATTAAGATATTCCTATATTATTGTTATACTAAATTAGGTCTTACTTATCTTATATTTTTAAAGGATAGTAAACACTATAACAAGTATATTCTCGCTAATATCTAGTATAAGTGCGTTTCCTCTAGGGTTTCGCTTATAGAGTATAAGTATTCGATTTCTATATAGTCTCCTTCTACTAAGTTGTATAGGGCGAGCTATTAATAGAGCTTAAGCGTAATTGTTATTATAGCTTACTACTACTAAGGCTAAGTACAAGTTAACTCTTTATAAGCTAGTAGAGCTTTATTCCTATATTAAGCGTCTTTGTAAGATAAAAGCTTATAATAACGCTAAGTTGTCTAAATAGTCTCGTGCTTTAGAGGCTACTCTAGCTCCTATTATATTAGGCGCTCCTATCGCCTCTCTATCTAGCGATAGTATCGTTAATTTTCTTAACTTGCTACTAGGCGTTCTAGAGGGTTTTAACTTTAGAAGTCCTCTAGTTTCTTAGAGTAATTAAAGTTGTCTTCTAGTTCCTATATTTCTTCTTATAGTTGTCCTTTTTCGTTTATACCTATCTATTTTACTAGATAGTAGTTCCTACTATTATAGAACTAGTATACTAGGATTTCTTTTACTTTTTATTCTTCTTATTCTCTATATATATCTACTTCGTACACTAGTAGTTTTACGTTTTATAGTACTATCTTAAGTAGTACTATATAGAAGGTTAGGTATATCCTTATTTTGTTTAGTAGTTTTAGTTTAAATATAACTAGCGTAACTTCTTTCTTAATTTTGTATAGTCCTATCTTAATATAGTCTAATTTTAAGCTTAGTCTCTTACTCTTAATATTTTTCTATACTAACTATACTTTTTCTCTCTTTCTAAATTAAGGTCCCTCTTTATATTTCTTATTATAGTACTTTGCTATTTAATTATATAGGAATTCTATATCTTATCTTAATTACTCGTGTATGTCTTTAAGTCTGTTAGTAAAGTTTTCTCCCCTTAGTAACTAAGATATCTCTAGTCTTAGTATTCTATATATACTAGGATTAAATCCGTAGTTTATAAAGAAGAGTAATACTCTTATTATCTTATTCTTTACGCTGTTATATACTAACTGTGCTATAGGTAGTAACTATACCTAGTTGTTCTAGTTATAATTAAGGTAGTATCTTAAGTATTGTTCTACTATTTAATTTATTCTTTCTAATTATCTATCTATTTATAAGTAGTATATAGTAGATATTACGTATTTAATTCTTAATTATACTATTATTGTTCCCTATAGTTTTAATATAAATCTTACGTCTCTATCTATAATAATCTTATCTAGTAGTCTATATTAGCTAATTACAGTTCCTAGAACCTAGTATATAGTAACTTCTATCCTACTTTTCTCTTTATATAGTCTAAAGTATAAGTACTTTGTAAGTTTATCTACTATTATTAGGATTCTATTATACTTAACTCTTAATATTAGGTCTTTTAACTTAGGTAGTTTTGTAATAAAATCTATTGTAATAACTCCCTATAGTTATTCTAGTACTTCTACTAGTTATAGCTTCCTATATAGTGCGTACCTACTATACTTATTCTTTTAGTATTCTATACAATCTCGTAGTACTTCTATTACTAATTGTCTTACTCTTAGGATATAGTAATCTCTTAGCAGTCTATCTAGTATTTTATTAATTCCTTAATATCTATATACTAGTAGTTTATAGAACTATTATATAAATTCTCTTTATATCCTTCTTAGAATATACGTTCTTCTATACGCTTTTGCGAGACTTTTGTTAATCTTAAGTTTCTCTATCTCTTTAAGGGCTTTTCTTATTTCTTCCTAAATCTATTCGTCTAGCTTACTACTTTTTCTTTTAAGTGTTACAGCTATTTTAGGTGTATTTAGGACTAAATATCCTTCTTTGTTTTTAACTAGAACTATACTAGTAGCGCTTACTTCTTTCTATAAGTCTAGTCTTCTACTAAGGGCGTCTACAAATTAGTTATCTTTCTCTTTTATATATATAATTTCTATATTAAATATTAATAGGAATTCCTACTATCTTATATATTATTATATTAGTTCTTTATTTAGTATAAATCCTATAAGATTCCTATAGTCTATATAGACCTTTGTTTAGTATTTTACTTCTTATAGGTATACTCTCTATTATTTAAATACTTTATAGATTACTAGTATCTCTTTGTTATAAATTAGATAGTTAAGCTCTACTAGCTTTATTTTCTTAGAGAAGTATTTAACTAAATATTCTTTCTTAGTCTTTAGGTTTTCTTGTATTAGTGCTATTCTATAGACTAAATTAGATGCGTCTATTTTTACTATTACTAGTAGGTCTAGGTTATATATTCTAATAACTAGGTTTTCTATAAACTTCTTCTTAATCTTCTTAAATACTTTGTTATATTCTTTTATCTATTTAAATAGTATATCCTTCTTTATAAGCCTTATTATTAGTTCTATATCTTTAGACTATTCTACTATTAACTTTTTACAAAAGTTAGCTAGGCTATAAAATTATTGTACTTCCTTTAGGTTCTTTAGTATTAGCTATTCGTTAATTAATCTAATTTTTTCTAGATTAATCTTGATTTTTCCTAGTTTAATAATAAATCTAAGGAAGTCTATTTCCTTTATATAAAATTTACATTTTCTTATTTTAAAGAATAGTTTACTTTCTACTAATTTTTCTAACACTTTATATACGTGCTACACGTATTCTTCTTCTATTTCTAAGAATATAAAGATATTATCTAGGTATGTAAATATAAATATATCTAAGTACTCTCTTAGTACTATATTTATTCTTTCCTAGAAGGCTACTAGTGCGTTTATTAAGCTAAAGGGTATAACTAGGTATTTATATAGTCTATATTGTACTCTAAATACTATTTTCTATTTATTACCTTTCTTGATTCTAATCTAGTAGTAGGCGTTCTAGATATCTAGTTTTATAAAAATTCTTGCTTTTTATAGTCTATCTTGTATTACATCTATTTATAGTAAGGGGTATTAGTTCTTGTTTATAATTGCGTTAGTTTTTCTAAAGTCTACGTAAAGTCTTTTATTACTTATTCCTTTTTTATCTATAAATATAAGTCTATATACTACTAAAGACTTAGATTCTTATATCTATCCTTTCTTTAGTGCGTTTTTAATAAACGTTTGTTTAATCTTAGATTCTTTTTCTATTTTTCTATAAACTAGGCTCTATCCTACGTCTTTATCTTCCTTTAGATCTATTACTAAGTCCTATAGTTAGTATTTTAGGAGGTAATCTTTAGGTTCTATAAGCTATTTTTCTTATTTCTTATATTCTTCTAGGAATTCTCCTTTATATGTAGCTATATTAGCTTTTAATATTTCTTTCTTAGGGTAGCTAATTTTCCCTATTCTCTAATTAATTCTTAGGTTAGTTATTTATAACTATAGCATTCCTAGTATTATATCTTATTTGTTATTAATTATTGTTATATCTATAACTATATTCTTAATTGTTATCTCTTCTAGTTCTAGTGTAGAGGGTGTTGTCTTAAACCTTATAGGTTCCTAGAATAGTTTTCTTTTAATCGTACTTAGTTATCGAGGATACTTCTTTATAGTGTAAGTTATTCCTTAGTTTTCTATAAACTTCTTTAATATAAAGTTCCTTATAGCTCTACTATTAATTATTAATTGTACTTTCTTTCTTTAATAAGTACTTATCTTCGTAATATATAGGCCTCTTATACTTTCTAGCCTTTTTTACTTTAGTATTTTTATAAATTATCTATCTTCTTAAAGCTATAGCCTTATTTTAAGTTTATATTCTTTATATTTTAGATATTTATTGTACTTACATTTATACTATAGTCTTCTTTAAACGCATTTCTTAGGTAGTTTTAGTTCTAGCCTTATTACTACGTAACCTTCTTTAGGTATTATTTCCTATCCTTAGATATCTTCTACTAGAATTACTCTTGTATAGTCGTAGCCTCTTCTTCTTATAGGCTATACTTTATTATTTACTTTAGGGTTTCTATATATTATATAATTCTTCTCTAGGTATAATATCTATAATGCTTTAAAATATACTAGGTACTTAGGATCTATTATTTTGTTATCCCCTTCTTAGTAACTATCTATTCTAGGTCTTGTGTTTATTAGAACGTAGTATACTATTAGTATTCGTAGTGTATAGGCTTTGTTAATCTATTACGTTTTTCTTGTAAAGAACTACTATTCCCTTTATATAGGTATTCTTCTTACTATAACTATATATTACTTTATCTATTCTTAAAATAGTATAAACTTTATTTCTTTAGGATTACGTTCTTTTTAGTCTTTGTACGCTTCCTCTATACTTATAACTAGTAAGTATTTCTAAACAAATTTCTATTCTTTATTTCGTTCCTCTATATCTATTATTATATAGCTATTATAGCTATATATGTCTAGCTAGGCGTACTCTATACCTTTTATACTAACCTATCTTTTGCTTTCTTGCAGTCCTTTAGAGGAAGCTGTAGTAGTCTCTTTATCTAGTGCCTATCCTTTAGCCTAGATTAATAGGGTCTAGGGCTCTTCCCTTTCTAAGTCTTCTATTAGTAAGTCTATTATATACGCTGTTTCTTCTAGCTATACTTTTATTCTTTCTTTTATTACTACTACTTTATTCTTTTATAAGAACTATCCTACTCTCTATTTACTAGAAAGATATATATAGTAGTTATCTTTGTAACAAAAGGTCTAATAGAGTATTACGTATTATATCTCTTTACTCCTAGCTACTTTTTCTTAAAGTTTAGCCTATACTTATAGTGTTTCTTTCTTTTTCTCTATCGTCTTTAACTAAGTTTCCTTGTCTTTTTTATAGTCCTTACTTTTACATTCCTTTGTATAGTATCCTAGTTTCCTATATTTATAACATACTATATCCTCTTTCTTCTTTAATTAGCAGTCTTTTGCGTAGTAGCCTTTCTTGCTATAGTTAAAACACGTAAAGTCTTTGTTCTTCTTTCTCCTTCTATCCTTGTTTACGTTAAGAATTATAGGATCTCTAGCGTCCTAATTTCTAGTTTAGCTACTATACTTATTCTTTTTCTATTCTTGAAGGTCGTTATCGATTTAGATTACCTATTGTTTTAGGGCTTCTAGTATCCTAGGCTTCTCTATATATATTATTTTGTATTAGATTTTTACATTTAGTCCTTATTTAAATCGTAATATAAGGGCTAATTTGTTCTATTCTATATTTTAGCTTAGTTATTTAAATTGTAATACGTATTCTAGAACACTCTTGCTTTATATAAGCCTCTTAAGTTTTTCTTTAGCTTATTAAGTAATATCTATATCTCTAAATACTGCTCTTATTCGTTTAGTAAAGTATTTATAGCTTCTAAAAATAGCTCTAGTTTTATCTTTTTAGGTTATTAGAAAATACGTCGTATAGTCTATCTAGTAGGGTTTATACTATCTTATTATATCTTCTTTAAGGTGTAGTCTAATGTATATTACCTTCTTTTCTTCTATATCAAAGTGTAGTACTTGTATATCTATCTAGAGTTATACTAACGCTATAAAAGGTCTTAGTTTCTCCCTTGTTCTATTAAACTTTTTAAGGACAGGTATCTTAGGTAGTTTCTTTATTGTACTTATTTCTAGTTATTAGGTAATTAGCTCTATCTAGTTCTAGCCTTTAATAATAGCTTTAATTTATACTTTGTTCTATTTTAAGTAATCTTGTAGTTCTCTATTCTACGTTTCTAATGCTTCGATTACTATCTTTATATCTTCTTTATCGTTAATTAATTTATTTATACGATCTTTAATTGTTTCCTATATAGTGCTGTCTAACTTATAACTACTCCTAGGGGCTTTACTTATTAAACTTTCTACTATCGTATTAGCTAGACCGTGCGCTACTTACGCTTTGCTTCTCGCAATAACTAAATTAGCAAGGTGTTACTAGCTTACTAGGGTCGACTTCCTAGTAGCCTAAGAAGGTATTAGTAGATCGCGAGGTAATAGTAAAAGTTCGTGTTATAATCTATAATAAGCTATAAACAATAGAAGATGTTTTACAACTATCTCTATATTGTCGCTCGTAGTTAATAATTAAATTGCTAATACTATCCTAACGATGTGCATTGCTACTAACTATATAGTAATAATATCTTGATAGCTTCGCGGCTTCGTGTTTACTAAGATCGCGAATTCACGAATCTATTACGTGTTTATGTTGTAGTTAGCTTCTTAATCGAACTTGTTGTCCTATAGGTCGTTACCTTACTTATCCTATACTTCGTTAGTAGCTAAGCGTAGACTAATTAGTTCTATCTTGGTTTCCCTTGTTACTGCTATAACATTATTTCTAAGCTTCTTTTAGTTTTTATCTTATTTTATTATAGAGTTCTTATATATCTTCTACTCTAACTAATACTACTTCTATCTTAGGTCCTAGTAGTATTCTCTTAAATAAATTAGAGTATATCCTATAGTTTATAAAATATAGTATTTTACCTATTACTTTTAAGTACTTATTATTATATACTAATTATACTATAAGTAATAGTAATACCTAATTATTTTACTTCTAATTACTATAAATCTTTAGGTATATCTTTAATATCTTATTAGTCTATTCTATCTATCTATCTATCTATAGATAATAGGCTATTAATAGCTTTTTTTTTATCCCTATTACTATAAGTAGCGTTATCTAGTAATTAGACGTAAAAAGCTTATCTCTATTACTAATAATACTTTTTAGTATCTTATATCTTTGTATTAGTACGTCTAGTAGTACGTGTCTTAGCTAATCTACTATATAGTTACTTTAGAATTTTTTTATCTTAGCGTATTTTATAAATTAGTCTATAATTACTATTATTATATTATGTTTTATTCTTATTACTAGGTCTTTTAATATTAGTAGTCCTATAATAAAGTCTATTATAACGTCTATTTATAGTTCTTTTAGTATCTTAATTACTTATATTTCTTTATAGGGTATATATATCTTGTGCTTATTCTTCTAGTAATTTACGTATTCTTTAATAAACTACGTTACTTTCTCCTTTATCTTACTAAATCTATAGTTCCTTTAGATTAGTTCTATAGTTTATATAATTCTTAGGTACTTATATACTAGGTTGTTATAGTATTATTATATAATTACTTTCTATAATTCTTCTAGAACCTTATTTATAATCTTAACTAGGTTATTAATTTCTTGTTCTTCTACTAGTTATATATTTAGTACTAGGTATCTTTATCTATTATCTTAGAGTATAGCTTCTTCTACTACTTATCTCTTTCCTATAATATTATATCTTTAGCTAAGCGCGTCTACTTAGCTATTTTCTTTACCTAGTACGTACTAGATCTTGAATTTATACTATTCTAGTAGTTCTAACTATTATATCTACTTATTTTTTAACTTCTTACTTATTATAAAGTATATTAGGTTCTTATAATCTATCTTAATAATTACTTATACTATACTTTTAGAGTATACTCTCTAATATTTAAGTATATTAACTATTACTAGTAGCTCTTTATTATATATATTATATCTTTCCTCTTATTCTATAAACTTTCTTAAATAGTATATAATTAGATACTATTTCTCTTTATACTCTTGTAGCGCTATTACTCTATAAGCTAGATTAAATATATTAGTCTTAATAATTAGAGTCTTATTACTATAGAATTACTTTAGAACTAGTAGTATAATATAGGCTTACTTAAGTTCCTTATAAGCTTATTTCTACTCTACTCTCTATTCTTATATTATATCTTTCTTTATAAGCTTTATAAGTAGTAGTACTTTTTTTTAAATTTTTTTTATAAAGTATTAGTTAAAGTTAATAAATCTTAGGAACGATTATACGTCTTTAACTATCTTAGGTTCTTTCTATTCTTCTACTACTTTAATCTTTTTTTAGCTTATCTTAACTTTATTAATACCTATTATATATCCTAAAAACTCTACTTTTATCTTATACTATTTGTACTTCTCTAGCTTTAGTTATAGGTTGTATTAGTCTAAGTACTATAGTACTATTATTACTTACTCTACGTACTTGCCTTCTTCTTTAGAATATATTAGTATATTATCTAAGTAGGCTATAATAAACTTATCTAAGTATTCTTATAATATATTATTAATTAGTCTTTAGAATATTACTAGTATATTTATTAGTCTAAAAAGTATTACTATATACTTATAATATCTATAGTATATTTAGAATACTATCTTTTACTCTTTACTTACCTTAATTTATATTAAGTAGTATCTATCCTTTAAGTCTAGCTTTATAAAAATCTTAGCTTAGCTTAGCTTATTTTAGAGTTTATCTATATTTAGTAGTAGGTATTAGTCCTTTACTATAATATTGTTTAGTTTTTAGTAGTCTATATATATCTTTAGTAGTTCTTTCTTCTTTAGTATAAAGAGAATTAGAAATCTTACTAATAATAAGAATTCTTATATATATCCTTTCTTTAAGTCTCTATTTAGTCTTTCTTAGAGTATTACTAATTTACTCTCTATTAATTAGTAAATAAGCCTAAAAAGTAGCTCTTTTCTTTCTTATAACTTAATCGTGTAGTCTTAAAGTTAGTACTTAGGTAATACTAGTGTATCTATCTCTTCTATAAACAAGTAGCTAAACTTCTTATATTATTCTAGGATTTTAGGAGTTACGTGTTACTCCTCTACTCCTACTTCTTAGCCTAGCGCCCTACTAGTACTTATAGAGTTACTTATTCTCTCTTAATAAGTTACTATTAAAGCTACTATCTTATATAGTACTTTCTTATCTACTATTAAATACTACTAATATATAGGCTTAGATCTATAAATATCTTTATAGTTATTAAATAAGAAGTTCTAGTTTTTCTAATTAACTTAGAGATTAAACTCTTATAGCTATAGGAGTCCTAGTATAATATTTTTATTAGCTAAAACTAATACGTCTAGAGTAATCTTTATACTATATCTTTAAATAATAATCTCTATAGTTACTTTACTACTAACTATTAGGTTTCTTAGTATTAGTTATCTATTTGTAATATAGATTAGATATAGTATCTTCTTTACTTATAGTTAGAGTCTTACTTATTCTACTACTTTAAGTATAATTAGGTTTATAAATAACTTTAAATCTACTAATACTTTTATTCTTTCTCTTCTTATCTTTACTAAGAGTTTAATAAGTCTTTTAGTATTAATAGCGTTATAGCTTCTAGATATATATCTAGTATTAGCTATTTACTTAAAAAAGACTTAATCTTATAATCTTTATTTATCTTTTACTAAAATTCTTAGAGTATCTTAATCTCTCTATATTATTTATACTTCTCTAGCGTATAGGTTTACTAGATTAAATTAATATATTAGTTATTTATAAGTATCTTGCTTGTATTTATATCTTCTTTAGTTATTTCTAGAAAGTACTCTACTTCCTACTTATCTTATAGGTATTATTTATATCTTACGTTTATATACTCTTCTTAGTTCTATTTATATCTAGATCTCTTATAAAGGAAATATCTAGATCCTATCTTATTAGAATAGTAAGTAAAGTAGTTGTTGTAGTAATATTCTATCTATAATAGTAGTAGGTAGTTTAGGTTACGTAGGTATAGCTAGTATTATAGTTCTTATATTAATACTAGATCTATAATAATTAGCGCCTAATTATTATTTACGTATAATAATTTATATTACTAGGTTTACTTTACTTTACGTATTTAGCGTTTTTTATCTTACTATTCTTTTACTAAGTAGTAGCTATCTACTAGTCTTTAGATTTCTTTTATAAATCTATCTTATACTTTAGTATTTTCTTACTTTAGCTTTAGTATTTTAGGTACTATTTTATATTTAGAGGTCTTAGGCTTTTAGTTTTTTTTTCTATTCTTGTCCTAGGCTGTATATACCTACCTTCCTAGATATAGCGTTATCTTACGCCTATACTCTACCCCTCTTTAGTATAGCTAAAGGTATTCTAAGGTGTCTATCTTAGCTTATTTCTACTTTAGCTAATACCTTCTTATATAGCTTTATATTCTTAGTAGTATCTTTATAGCTTCTACTTTATTATCTATTATAAGGTTTATTAGTTATATAGTAATCTTATAGTAGTTATATCTCTTACTTATATCTTACTACTAGAGGTTCGTAGTCTTGTAATCTCTCTTCTCCTAGCTTCCTCTAGAGATTACTTCCTATTCTTCCTCTCTATTATTATCTTACTACTTAAGTATATTAATTTGTTATATAATCTTATTCTTTACTTAGTAATTCTTTACTAAGTACTCTATTTTACTATACTTGTAGTATTTTTAGCTTTTTACTCCTTTAGAGTTTTTATAGTAATAGTATTCTTATTTTCTTAGGTTTATATTATTAATATATATCTTATCTAGCCTAAAGTATCTATAGCTACTCTAAACTTAGTTGTTCTTGTATTTATATTACTACTTATACTTAGGTTTATACTTCTTACTTTCTATACGTAGTACTTTTATATTCTTTGCTTCTACTATATATTTATATATATAGTTATTAACTTAAATTACTTTTTCTATTAGGTTTTCTAACGTCTTAATTATAGCTCTACTACGTATTAGCTTGCCTTAAATATTACTCTTAAGTTTCTATTAAAATATCCTTATTAATAACTTATTATTCTATTCTATTTATATTACGTAGCTTTAGAACTTATTAGCGTAATCTACTACTACCTTATATTATTGTAGCTACTATATTACTTACTCTACTACTACTATCTTATTTACTAGTAGAAAGGCTTATTATACTTTATCTTTAAACTTAATCTATTTTTTAAATATCTTATTGTAGTTACTATTATTATTATTAAGGTATTTCTTAAAGTATAGCATAACCTATTTCTCTACCTTACTCTTTATATAGGATAATATAAGTATAGCTCTATCTTTATCTTAAACTTAGTCTACCTTAAAGAAGAGATTAAGTTATAAGATCTATAGCTTAAGCTTATTTTATTCTCTATAGTAGAGGTCTAGCTTAGTAACCTTAGAAGTAGCTATATAGGTTAC
>JALNQF010000810.1:0-13706 GCA_028456385.1 Ophiosphaerella korrae | reverse complement strand
TTTTAAGATAGTAGCTTTCTTATTAGAAAAGTTATTAGCTTCTAATAGAAGCTAGACGTTTAGGTTAAGATTAAAAAGATTTAGCACTAATTTAAAGAATTTAGAAAAAATTTTAAAAAATATTAATTTAGTAGCTTTCGAAGTATAATTTAGTAATATATTACGTAAGCTAACTTTTAATCTAATTTTTTTATTTTTTTGCTCTACTTCTAAAAAAATAATTATATAAGTAACTTATACTATAAATTTACGTAAACAATCTTTATAAGGTAAACTATACTTAGTTAAAAAATTAGACTTTTTTAAACGTAAATTAAAAAGTTATACTACTTTAAAAACTTAGTAAAAAAATACCCCTACTTTAACAATAAATATAGTAATATAGATTACGTAATATTACTACTTTTAATTTAGTATATTAAAATTTACCTTTTTCTCTATAAATTGCTAATTTTATTTTATTCCTAGCTTATATAGTTATTAAGATATAGTATTTTAGAAAAGATAATAAAAAAATTACTCTTTATTTTTTGCACCCCTCTGTATTAATATTATTTTCAAATAATAATCTCGTAATAGTCTTCCTAGGATTCCTAATTAAATCTCTATTTAGTTATTTTATTTCTCTTAATTTTAACTTAGTAAAATACCTTTCTTTTACTTTACTAATAGAGAGTAAATAACTTTTTTTTTTTACTAATTTGCTTTATAGTATTATTAATAGATATATACTATCTATTAAAGATAGTAGTAATAGTAAATAGAAGTATATTATAAAATTAAAGTAGGTTAACTTTAGGTTTAAATTTTAAGAAGTTTATCGTTAGTTATTAAGGATTTATAAAAGATATAGAAAAAATAAGATTAGAAGTTATTTTATCCTTAATAGACTAATAAATTAGTAGTCTATTTAGTAAGTTTATCTTATATAATAAAGTTATTACTTTTTTCTATTTAAATTAACTAAATAAGTAGATAACAAATATACTATAAAAATTAGGTAATATAATCTCTACAAGCCTACTAAACACTAGATAAAATAAAAATTGAATTTTATACGCTAATAAAAAAGTTCTATTAGGTTAAATTTTACGAAAAAAAAGTCCTCTAAACAGTTTAAATCCTAGCTTGTATTTGCTTAGTAATCAAAATCTGTAGTATGCTAAAATAAAGTCCAAGATATTTTCTTTAAGATTTGTGTTCGCTTATATTTTTAGCTATTTTATTCGTAGAGCTATTACTAGTTAAAAACTATAACTTTTTTATAGGCTTTTTTTTCGTGTCACCCTACTATACTTAGTTTATACCTAGTGCCTTTATATTATAGGTATAATAAGAGAAATAGAGATAGAACTAATTAGTTTTAACTTAAGTACTAATTAAGTATAAGATAAGTAGAGTAATAATCTAGATTAGGAAATAAACTATAACCTAGATACGTAATAATAAGTAATTTATAAGTACGTATAATAGATTAAAGTAATCTATAATTACGTATAATAGATTAAGGTAATCTATAAAGACGTATAATAGATTAGTAGAAGTATATAGTTAATAGTAAAGCGTATTGTTAGGATAGTATTAGTAATTTAATTATTAACTACGAGTAACAATTCCTAATATCGCAAGAATTATTCTATTCTTTATACTCTATTACCTAATTACTATATAAACTTTAATTATTAACTTTTAATCTACTAATACTCCCTTAGTAGTTACTTGTAGTTAATAATAGGTAATCTTATTATACCTTACTAATTTAGTTATTAGAAGAAGTAAAGCGTAAGTAGTATATAGTCTAAGCTAACATAATAGTAGAAAGTTTAACTAAGAGAAGAGGTAAAGCACCTCTAAGTAGTTACAAGTTAGATAGAACTAACTAGGTAGTAGTTAAGATATACCTAAACAACCTAATTACTAAGAAAGAGAATATATAATTAATAATTAATACCCTAGAAACGTAGAATAAGGAACTACAAGACTACGTTAACTAGAATAAAGCTTAAATTTAGGCTATTATAGTAGGATAAAACTAAATAGAATAAATTACTAAAAAACTAGAGATAAATACAATAAAGAAGCTACTTAAGATACTTATACTAAAGAAATTTAATAGAATAAGTAAGTAATTAAAGCTCTATTTAGCTTTTATATAACTCTAGATAGATATATAAGTAACTTACTTTAATATAGAAGAAAAGAAAGTAGTATATATTAGGCTATACTTTAAAGAAGATATAATAAAATAGTTTAAACTTTACTAGATAGATTATATACTATAAGCCCTAAAAATAAAGAATAATAAAATAATAGCTATCTTTAGAAGTTATAAATACTTTATATAATAAATAAGAGTAGTATTTAGTAATATAGATAGTACCTAAAAAGCAAAAGAAAAGCTTAAAAGACTTAAGTAATATAAGAGTATTCTAGAATATAAATTATAGTTTAAATAATTATCTTAAAATATAGAATAAAATAAGCTATTCCTAATATTAAAATTTAAGTAAGGACTAAGTAAAGTAATCTAATACAAGTAAATCTAGATAGAGAAACTAAGGACACTAGAAGCTATAAAGAGATAGGTAATATAAGTAGATAATAATCTCTAAGAATAGAGGACAAATAAGTATTAGAGATAACCTAGTAACTATAATTATTAGATTTTAGAGAGGTTATAGTAGTTTAATAAAAAGGCTTTTTTGTAATAGCTATATAAGGGCGTTACTAGAGAGAGATACTAGAGCTTTTAGAAAAGCTCTTTTTTAGATAGTTACCTATAACTTAAAAGTACTAGGTATAAACTAAGTAGATTAATTCTTCTATCTCTCTATCTCTAGCTCTACACTCTATCTATATATCTATAATATAGTAGTCTTAGCTAGGTCTTAAGATAGTAGTAAGCTAGATTCTTAATACTTCTTCTATTAAAGTACTAGTTTCTTTATTATATTAGTTATACTAATATAGTTTTTCTCTTTATATATAAGATCTTTTATTTAATTCCTTTATTTATAAAGGTTAAGGCTATAGTCTATTTAGCTATAGTAGAGGTAGTAGCTTAGTAATTGTTACGCTCGTACGCGAAGCTAATTAGATTACTGTACTAGCTTAAGCGAGCTAATTAAAAGATTCTAGGTATACCTAGAATCTATTGCGCCTCTTTATATATATACTATCGAGTATCTAATTGCGTATATAATCGCGTATTATATATCTAATTGTGTAACTTATTTAATAATAATAGAGGGGGCCTTATAATCCTTAATATAAATAAAAATAAGAAAAAAAAGAATAAAGGCTTTATATACTTTAACTATAGTAAGAAAAGCTACTATATAAAAGATTATTAGTTAAAGAAAAACGTTATAGTATATTATAAATATAAGAAATTAGAATACTTTATAAAAGATTATAGAAGTAAAGACCTTAAAAAAGAAGAAGAAATCTAGTTAAAGATAACTAAGAAGGAAGCACTAAAAGTATAGGCTAAGCCCTAAGAAAAAGTAGTAGTAACTAGAGAAATATAGTATATAATACTCTATTAGACTTTTTATTATAATAATAACTACTATATTTACCTTTCTAGTAAGTAGAGAGTAAGATAGCTTTTATAGAAGAATAGAGTAGTAGTAATAAAAGAGAAATAAACTTAAGTTTAGCTTAAAAAAATATAGTATATAATAGATATACTAATAAAAGATTTAAAAAGGAAATAATCCTAGACTCTATTAATCTACGCTAAAAGAGTAGAAAAAAATAAAAAAAACTACTATAGTTACTTCTAAAGAACTATAAAGCGATAAAAAAGAAGTTAATATAAGATATATAAAGTACGCCTAGTTAGATATATATAGCTACGATAGCTACCTAATAATAGATATAGAGGAATAATATAAGTAATAGTAGTTTATTTAAAAATACTTACTAGTTATAAATATAGAAGAAGTGTAGAAAGACTAGAAAATATACAATCCTAAGAATATAAAGTTTATAGTATTCTAATAATAGATAAATTAATATATAGTTATAGTAGAAAGAATACTTATATAAAGAGAATAGTAGTACCTTATAAGAAAAACGTAATAGATTAATAAAGCCTATACACTAAGAATACTAGAAGTATACTACGTCCTAATAGAAAAAAGATCTAGTAAAGACAAATACTAGGAAAGAGAAATTAAAAGAATAGATCTAGAATATCTAATATACTTTAAAATATTATAGATTTTATAACTAAATATAAATTACCTTATATATAAAGAACCTAAATTAAGAAACTATATATAACTAGTAAGAGTAAAAGGATATAACAATATAAAAGTAATTCTAGTAGAAGATATTGTAAGATAGGAAATAATAAGTATATTTAAAAAAGGATATATAGTAGTAAAGCTAAGAAAGACACTATCTAGAGAATATATTTTAGGAAAACTATAGTATAAATATATATAAGATAGGTACCTAAAGTATAAAGACTATAAATATAAAGTTAAGTAATAGCCCTAATATAATAGATAATTTACAAAATAGCTAGAGTAAAAATAACTTAGTAGTATAAGTAGCCTATATATTATAAAAATAAGTATATATTAAAAAAAAAAATATAAGTTATAATTAATAGTAGAGATATAAGAAACTTTATATTTAAGAAGTTTATAGAAAAACAAAGAATAAAGTATATAATAATAAAATACCTTTAATAACTAAGTATAATTATATAATAACTATTCTAGGAACCTATTAGGTTTAAAATAGTACTCTCTACACTAGAGTTAGGAGAGTTAAAAATTAAAAATATAAATATAAACATAATAAGAATTAATAATAAATAAGAGATAAAATTAAGAATACTATAGTTATAGATTACTAATCTAAGAATTAATTAGAAAATAGGAAAAATTAGATACTCTAAACAAGATATATTAAAAGCTAACATAAACATATATAAAGGGGAATTCCTAGATAAATATAAGAAATAAGAAAAGTAGCTTATAGAACCTAAAGACTACTTTCTAGAATATTAGCTATAGGACTTAGTAATAAATCTAGAAGAAAGAAGAAATATAAGATAGAGCCTAGTCTATAGAAAAACTAAAGAAGATTTAAAGATTAAGTAAGTATTTATTAAAAATACAATAAAGAAAAGATAGATATAAAAATCCTAATCTTTAGTAGTATATAGACTTATCTTTATAGATAAGAAAGAGATAAATAATAAGAGACTCTATATAGATTTTAGAAAAATAAACGTACTAATAATTAAAAACTAATATATTTTACTACATCTAGATAAAATATTAAATAAGCTACGTAAAGCTTAAATCTTTATAAAACTAGATATCTAAAAGTCTTACTACTAGATTAGAATTAAAAAAAGTAATAAATAGAAAATAGCGTTTTAAATATAATATAAACTATTTAAATATATAGTTATACTCTTTAGATTAATAAATATATAAATAGTATTCTAGAAAAGAATTAATATAGTTTAAAGAGAGTACCTAGATATATTTATATTTATATACTTATATAATATCATTATATTTTTAGATTTAGAAGAAGAATATATAGAATATATATAAAAAGTACTAGAAAAACTAGTAAAAAATAAATTATTCCTTAAAATAAGCAAATACAAGTTCTATATAAAAGAAATAGATTTCCTTAGATTTATTATTAAACTAGGAAAAATATAGATTAACCTAAACAAGATTAAAGTAATCTAAGAATAGCTAACACTAAAGAACCTATAAGAGGTATAGTAGTTTTATAGGTTAGTAAACTTTTATAGAAAATTAATAGTAGAATAGTTTAAAATAATAGAACTACTAATATAGCTAATAAAGAAAGACACGCTATTTAAATAGACTTAGGAATTTAATAAAGTATTTAATTAGATTAAATAGAAGTTTATAGAGAACCTAGTTATTAGAAAATATAATTTAGAATTACTAGTAATAGTAAAAATAGATATATTGAATTTAGTTTATAGAATAGTACTAATAAAAGAAAACCTAGATACTAAGTAAGAATACCTAGTTAAATATTTCTCTAAGAAAAAAAAGCTAGTAGAGCTTAACTACCTAATCTATATCAAAGAAATACTAGTAATTTATAAAGTATTTAAATAAGAGAGAGTATACCTATAAAAAGTAAAGTATTAAACAAAGATTTATATAGACTACAAGAATCTTAAAGAATTTATAATAAATAAGGATTTTTTATAATACTATATATAATAGTAGGAATTCTTATTAATATTTAATCTAGAAATTATATATATAAAAAGGAAAGATAATTAATTTATAGACGCTTTTATTAGAAAACTAGACTTATAAGAAGAAGTAAATATAACTAGTATAGTTCTAATTAAAAACAAAGAAAGATATTAAGTTCTAAACTTACCTAAAGTAGCTTCTACACTTAAAAGAATAAGTAGTAAGCTAGATAAATAGATTTAGAAAGTAATAAAAGAAGCCTCTAAAGAAATAAATAAACTTAAAATCTAAAATAGACTTATAAAGGCCTATAGAAGAATATATATTCTAGGTAAGATATAGAGAAAATTTATACAATAATTCTATAAATTACTAGTATATAGATACTATAGAATTAAGAAAATACTAAATAGATATCTAAAAGATTACTATATCCTAAAAGTAAGATAACTAGTAGAAGAAGTATTACAAGACTATATAGAGTATTATAAAAATTAGTATAGTAGATACGTACTATATAAGATATTATAACTAGATAAAATACTAGAGTATCTTTAAAGTATTATTATAATAGACTTTATTACAAAGCTACCTAAGTTAAAAGTCCTAATATTAGGAGTTAAGTATAATAGAATTCTAATAATAGTAGATAAACTTATAAAGTATATATACTTTAAACTATATAAAGAAAAGAGAAGGATAGAAGTAACTATATACTAGGTCCTAGAGACTATAGTTAGCTAATATAGTATTCTAGATATAATTATTATAGATAGAGATATAAGATTTATATTAAAACTATAGAGAATAATAATAGTACAATTAGGAATATAATATTAAATATTAATAGCGTATTACCTATAAATAGATAGATAATTAGAACGTATAAACTTAATAGTAAAGTAATATTTAAGATACTACTTTAACTATAACTAGAATAAATAGGTATAGTTATTACTTATAGTATAGTAAGTATATAATAGCGTAAAGAATATAGTAATAAAAGTATTACTCTTCTTTATAAACTATAGATTTAATCTTAATATATATTAAATACTAAGACCTAAAGTATCTTAGTCTCTAAAAGGAGAAAACTTTATTAATAGACTAAAAGAAATATATAATTAACTAAGATAGAATATAGAATTCCTATATAATTATATAGTAAAAAATTATAGGTAAAAATATAAAGAAAGACTTTAATTTAAAGAAAGAGAAAAAGTATAGTTAGTATAAAAAAATATTAAGTGTAAATAATTAAGTTTAAAACTACATTATATAAAGATAAAACTATATAAAATTAAGAAGAAGGTTATACTAGTTATATTTAAGCTAAAGTGTTACAGGTGTAATAGAAGGAATCGAGATAGAGCTAATTAGTCCCGATCTAAGTGCTGACGAAGCATAGGACGAGCAGGGTAACGACTTTGATTAGGAAACTACACATAACTAAGATACCTAGGTTAATCTATAATCTATAGATTCTTAGCATTAATAGATTATAGATTAGGGCAATCTGCAATCTATTAGTCTTAGCGACGATAGATTATAGATTACGACAAGTATATAGTTAGTAGGATACGTATTATTAGGATAATATTAGTAATTTAATCTATTAACTATAGAACGCTAATACAAGATAGTTGCAAAACATCTTCTATTATTTATAGTTATTATAGATCCTAACACGAGCTTTTGTTATTACCTCTTAATCTACTAACCCCTAATATAAGTACCTATAGTTAATAATAGGTAGCCTATTACACCTTACTAATTTAGTTATTGCAAGAAGTAAAGTGTAAGGAACATATAGTCTAGCTAATTTAATAGTAGAAAGTTTAACAAAATAATTAAGTAAAGCCCCTAAGAGTAGTCTAGAATTAGATAGTACTATATAGGAAACAATTAAAGGTCGTCTAAACTAACTAATTAACGACAAAGAAGATATAAAAATAGTAATTAATACCTTAGAAACGTAAAACAAGGAACTACAGGATTACGTAAAATAAAACGAGGTATAAATTAAGGCTATTATCTAAGGATAGAACTAAATAGAATTAATTACCTAAAGATTAGAGATAAGTGCAATAAAGAAACTACCTAAGATACCTGTCCTTAAGAAGTTTAATAGAGAAAGAGAAAAACTAAGACCTTTTATTGTATTAGTATAACTCTAAATAGATATACAAGTACTATACTTTAATATAGAAGAAAAGAAGGTAATATATATTAGACTACACTTTAAAGAAGACGTAATAAGATAGTATAAACCTTACTAGATAGATTATATAATATATTTACTAATAACCTAGAAGAATAAAACTAGAGCTATTTTTAGAAGTTATAAATACTTTACTAAATAAATAAGAGTAGTATTTAGGGATATAGACGTTACCTAATAAGCTAAAGAATAGCTAGAAAAGCTTATATAAAGTTAGAGTATTCCTAAGTACGTATTATAGTTTAAATAACTATTACAAAACATAGAATAAAACGAGTTAGCTTTAATATTATAATTTAAATAAGGACTTGACTCTAAGATTTAATATAAGATAATATACATAGAGAAACTACAAACACTAGAAGCTCTAAAATAATAAGTAATATAAATTAATAACAATCTTTAAGAATAGAAAAAGAATAAATATAAAGGTTATACCTAGAACTATAATAAGGGAGACCCTATAGTTCTTAACGCTAATAAAGATAAGAAGAAAAAGAAGAATAAGGACTTTACGTACTTTAACTATAGCAAGAAAGGCTACTATACGAAAGACTACTAATTATAAAAGAAGAAAGATATAGTATATTATAAATATAGGAAACTAGGATACTTTGTAAAAGACTATAGGAGTAAGGACCTAAAGAAAGAAACTTAGTTAAAAATAACTAAGAAAAAGAAGGAAGTACTATAAGTACAGACTAAACCTTAAGAAAAGGTAGCTAGGAGCAAAGAAATATAATACGCAATACTCTATTAGACCTTTTATTATAAAGATAACTACTATATATATCTTTCTAGTAAATAGAGAGTAAGATACTTCCTATAATAGAAGTAGAAAGTAGCTGTAATAAAAGAAAGTAGAATAAAAGCTTAGATAGCCTAAGTAATAGACCTAATAGTAGAAGATCTAAAAAGGGAAGAGCCCCTAGTACTATTAATCTAGGCTAAAGGACTAGCACTAGATAAAGAGACTACAACAACTACTTCTAAAGAACTACGAGGAAGTAAGAAAAGAGTTAGTATAAGAGGTATAGAGTATACCTAGCTAATAATATATAGCTATAATAGCTATATAACAATAGATATAGAAGAATAAAATAAAGAATAGAGATTTGTTTAGATATACTTAATAGTTATATATATAAAAGAAGCGTACAAAGACTAGAAAGAACGCAATCCTAAAGAAACTAAGTTTATACTATTTTAAGAGTAGATAAAGTAATACATAGTTATAGTAAGAAGAATACTTATACCTAGAGAATAGTAATACTTTATAAGAAAAATGCAATAAATTAACAAAGCCTATATACTAAAAGTACTAGTAGTATACTATATCTTAATAATAAATACACCTAGCAAAGACAAGTACTAGGAAGGAGATAATAAGATAATAGATCTAAAACATCTAGTACACTTTAAAGTATTATAGATATTATACCTAGACAAGAATTGTATTATATATAGAAACTCTAAAGTAAATAATAACGTATAGCCTATAAAAAAGAGAGGTTATAATTATATAAGAGTAATTATAGTAAAAGATATCTAAGGATAGGAAATAATCCTAGAAGATAGATACCTAGTAGTAAGACCTAGATCTAAGCTAACTAAGAAATGCGTCTAAGGAGGACTATAGTACAAATATACTAATAAAAATTACCTAAAATATAAAGAATATAAACTTAAAGTAGGGCTATAGCCCTAGAAAGATAGATAGTTTAACAAATTACTAAAGTAAAAAAAGCTAGAAAGTATTAGGGGCCTATATATTATAAAAACAAGTATATACTAAGGAAAAGAAGTATAATTAATAATTAATAGTAGAGCTACAAGAAACTTTATATTAAAGAAGTTTGTAGAAACACAAGGAATAAAATATATAACAAAGAAATACCCTTAATAATTAAGTATAATTAAAGGAAAACTATTTTAGAAACCTATATAATTCGAGACAGTACCTTTAATACTAAAGCTAGAAGGACTAGAAATTAAAAATATAATTATAGATATAACAACAATTAATAATAAATAAGATATAATATTAGGAATACTATAGTTATAGATAACTAACCTAAGAATTAATTAGAGAATAGGAGAAATTAACTACCCTAGACAAGATATACTAAAAGCTAACATAAGTAAATACAAAAGAGAATTCCTAGAAGAATATAAGAAATAGGAGAAATAGCTTATTAAGCTAGAAGACTACCTTCTAGAATATTAACTATAGGACTTAGTAATAGAACTAGAAGAAGGTAAAAACGTAGAATAGAGCCTAGTCTACTAAAAAATAGAAGAAGAATCTAAAATTAAGTAAATATTTATCTAAAACGTAATAAAGAAAGGATAGATAAAAGAATCTAAATCTTTAGTAGCGTATAGACTAATATTTATAGATAAAAAGGGGATAAGTAATAAAAGACCCTACGTAGATTTTAGGAAAACTAACGTAATTATTAATAAGAATTAATACCTACTACTATAAATAGACAAAATACAAGATAGATTATAAAGAGCGAGAATCTTTACAAAACTAGATATCTAGAACGCTTACTATTAGATTAGAATTAAAAAAGGTAATAAGTAGAAAATAGCGTTTAGAACATAGTATAGACTATACAAATACCTAGTTATACTATTTAGCTTAATAAACGCACTAGTAGTATTCTAAGAAAGAATTAATATAGTACTAAGAGAGTACTTAGATATATTTACCTTTGTATACTTAGACAACATCTTTATATTCTTAGAAATAGAGGAAAAATACGTGCAACACATATATAGAATACTAGAGAAACTAGTAGAAAATAAACTATTTCTTAAGATAAGAAAATACAAGTTCTATATAAAGAAAACAGATTTCCTTAGATTTATTATTAAACTAGGAAAGATTAGGATTAACCTAGAAAAGATTAGATTAATTAACGAATAGCTAACTCTAAGGAACCTAAAAGAGGTATAATAATTTTATAGGCTAGCTAACTTTTATAGAAAGTTAATAGTAGAATAGTCTAAAGATATAGAACTAATAATAAAACTTATAAAGAAAGATATACTATTTAAATAGATAAAGGAATATAACAAAGTATTTAATAAAATTAAGAAGAAGTTTATAGAAAACCTAGTTATTAGAATATATAACCTAGACTTACTAGCGATAATAAATATAGATGTATCTAATTTAGTCTATAGAATAGCACTAATATAAGAAGATCTAAAAACTAAAAAAGAATATTTAGTTAAATACTTCTCTAAGAAGATAAAAATAGTAGAACTTAACTACCTAATCTATAATAAAGAAATACTAGTAATCTACAAAGTATTTAAATAGTAGAGAGTATACTTACAAAGAGTAAAGTATTAGATAAAGGTCTATATAGACTATAAGAATCTTATAAGATTTATAATAAATAAAGAACTATTATAATACTATATAAGATAGTAGGAATTCTTATTAATATTTAATATAGAAATTATATATATAAAAAGGAAAGACAACTAATTTGTAGATACTCTTAGTAGAAGACTAGACCTATAAGAAGAAGTAAGCGCTACTAGTATAGTTCTAGTTAAGAACAAGGAAGGATACCTAGTCCTAAACACACCTAAGATAGCTGCAATACTTAAGAGAATAAGCAGCGAGCTAGATAAATAGATTTAGAAAACAACGTAAGAAGTATCTAAAGAAATAGAAAAACTAGAAACTTAAAAAAGATTTATATAAGCTTATAGAAGAATATATATCCTAAGTAAGATATAAAGAGAATTTATAAGACAATTCTATAAATTACTAGTATATAGTTACTAAAGAATTAAAAAAATATTAGATAGACTACTATAAGACTACTATATTCTAAAAGCAAGATAACTAGTAATAGAAGTACTACAAGACTATATAGAATACTATAAGAATAAGTATAATAGATACGCACTATATAGAATGTTATAACTAGTAGAAATATTAGAATAACTATAAAGAGTTATTATAATAGACTTTATTATAAAACTACCTAAGTCTAGAGACCTAATATTAGGAGTTAAATATAATAGAATTATAATAATAGTAAATAAACTTACAAAGTATATATACTTCTAACTATATAAAGAGAAAAGTAGGATAGAGGTTACTATATACTAGGTTCTAGGAACTATAATTAGTTAATATAGACTACTAGACAAAATTATTATAGATAAAGATATAAGATTTATATTAAAACTATAGGGAACAATATTAGTACAATTAGGAATATAATACGCGATGTCTATAGTATACTAACTACAAATAGATAGATAATTAGAATAAATAAATTAGATAGTAGAATAGTATTTAAGATACTACCTTAACTACAACTAGAATAATTAGGTATAACTACTACCTATAGTATAGTTAGCATACAATAGTACAAAGAATATAGTAATAAGAGTATTACTTTTTTTTATAAACTATAGATTTAAGCCTAATATATATTAGATACTAAGAAACTAGATATCTTAGTCTTTAAGAGGAGAAAACTTCGCTAATAGACTTAAAGATATACACAATTAACTAAGATAAGATATAGAATTCTTATATAATTGTATAGTAAAGTGCTATAATAAAAAGTATAAAGAGAGACTCTAATTTAGAGAGAGAGAAAAAGTATAGTTAGTATAAAAGAATATTAAGAGTAAACGCCTAAGTTTAAAATTAGACTACGTTAAGATAGGACTATACAAGATTAAGAAAGAAGTTACACTAGTTACATTTAAATTAAAGCTACTAAGTAAGATAAAGATATACCTAATATTCTACGTAGCCCTACTAGAACAAGTACTATAAGAAGTAGAACTACTAGTGTACAAAATAGACACGTATAAAGAATAAGAGGAATAGGAAGTTAAAGAAATCTTATAATATTAGTTTTACAATAAAAGAAATTACTACTTAGTAGAATAGATAGGTATAGACGAAAAAGAATAACTATAGGAGAAAACATAGGAACTAGAAGATAATCTTAATTACTTTAAGAAATTAGAGGAGTTCTAAAATTAAAACCCTCTAGAACGCCTAGTAGTAAACTAAGAGAACTAATATTACTAATAATAGATAGAGAGATAATAGAGACGTCTAGCGTAGGACCTACTATAGTAATATTAAACGCCTTATCTAAGTCTAGCTTAGCTTTTAGAGCTACTAACTACTTAGCTAATTTCTTATTATTTAAGGCCTTTATCTTATAAAGATAAGAGAGATAAGCTTAATTCTCTACTAGCTTACTCTA